>VMDO01029127.1:0-23043 GCA_007922755.1 Pedetes capensis
GCAAATAACAACTAGTAAAACCTCAGTCTTTATCATTCGTTATTTAAGAACATCAAATGTTTAGAAATTTTGTATTCAGTTGTTCATTCTTAAGAAGGCCAACTGAGATAAGGAATTTATTCATAAATATAACATCTACCATATATTTCAGTCATAACCCATTGACCTCAGTACTTTATGTCTACATGATCATGTTATCATAATGGAATAGAGAAAAGGTACAATATATTCATTAAGGTATCCCTACTAAGACAAGAAAGTGGACTGATAATATTTTAGAAGACAGTTATTAGCAAGACTTAATACAAAATTCTGTTTAGTGGTTTTGCCATTTTTATTTGCTATATCTGTTACTTTTCTGGGATTTGAACATTTTCTTAAAAAAATAATACTTATTAACATGGTATTTTTTTCTTTTTCTTTTTCTTTTTTTTTTTTTTTTTTTTTTTTTTTTTTTTTTTTTTTTTTTTTTTTTTTTTTTTTTTTGGTGGTACTGGCGGTTGAACCCAGGCCCTCGTGCTTGCATGCTCTGCCAGTGCTGGACCACTGAGCTGCACCCCCAGCCCATTTTTTTACTTTTTGAGACAGGGTCTCACTAAGTTAACGCAGACTGCCTCTGGTCTCAAACTTGCGATCCTCCTGCCTCCGCCTCCTGAGCCACTGGGATTACAGGCATGAGCCACTGAGCCCGACTACATGTTATGGTGATTGTGGGAGGTTTCTCTTTAACTCTTAAGAGTGAGCATTTTTGTAAATGGTCAGAACGTTGACTCAAATACTCTTGTAGCTTTATTCACATCAAGGAGTTAATTTTACTTTGAAAAATACTATCCTTAGCATGCCTCACCCATTATGAAAATGTAAAGAGACCAAAAAGAGAGCTCATTTTCTAAACCTTTATCCTTTTTTCTACTTGAATTTATTTTTTGTTTGAAAAAGTAACAGATCCCTCTATCTTTGCCACTGTGCCTTTTTCCATTAGGACTAATATAGAACTGTGTACATGAAGACTAAACTTGGGCTGGTCATGTAACTTAGTGGTAGAGTACTTGTCTTGCAGGTACAAGGCCCCAGGTTTGATCCCCAACACCAGAAAAAATAGACTTAGAGAGAGAGTATGCTTAAACTCATTTCTATAGGTTGTTTCTAGACCGGGAGTTGACAGACTTTTTCTGTAAAGGACCAAATAATAAATATTTTAGTCTTGTGATCTGTATGTAGCTATTCAACTTTATCATTGTAGCATGCAACCAGCTATAGACATAACATGAATGCATGAATGCATACTTTGTTCCACCTAAATTTTACCCAAAAAAAGAGGCTGGATTCGGCCTGTGGGCCCAAGTTTGCCAACCCCTGCACTAAGCCAAATAAGAATTTTCATTAAAACAAGTACATTAGCCAAGTGCAATGGCACATGCCTACAATCTCAACTCTCGAGGTAGAGACAGGAGGATCATAAGTTTGAGGCCAGGGGCAGCCTGCATAGCTTAACAAAACCTATCTCAAGGTAAAAAAAAAATTATTATGTTAAGACTAAAGCAAGTTATCTTTCTAATCAACTTGTACTGTGGCTCGACTTTAAGTTAATTTCTAACATAAACCAGAAGTAGAAATCTTGATTAAAAAAAGACAGGCTTTCTAAATTCATGTTGCTATAAACAAAAAGTTAACATATACGTTAAATATATATGACACTAACCCTGAATTTCAAAATTAGTCTAAAGTAGCAGAAAAATATGCTGTTTCTCCAGTGTTATTTAAAACTCCATAATGAGTAAGGCATATCTCATTAGAACCTGATGTCCACAATGATTTTCTCAGGCAGGAAACTAGGATAGCTTCTTCCTGTTGTTTCTGTGTGATGTAAAACTGGGCTTGGTCAGAGAAGGAAGAATTTTAGGGCATTTGCCACAGTCTGCAAAGAGGCAGGTCACAAAAGTAACCCTTCATTCTTCTGTGAGAACTTTTTCTCTGTCTTCACTAAGAACTTGGGCAAACATGTCTCTAGGTAGCATTTCTTGGAATAATAGGAAAGCAAGCAGAAGCTGACTTTTCTACCCTGCAGAAAATATTAAAAATACATAATATAGCCCAGGTTTCCAAGGACATAATCCTGTCTGCTTGTACCTGGCAGTGCTATACCTGAACAACTGAAACATTTTTAATCCTGTCTTGGACTCTGATAGGAATTTGTCCCCTAACTGTATGTTTTTCAAACTTTTTTGGCCAGACTTACAGTAGGAAATAGATTTTTCATTGCCAGCCAGTACACATACACATATACAATATAGAGTAACGTTCAGTCTACATGTACCAGCACAGCCATACTCATCATTAAAATACTGAAAAACTTCTATACCAGGTGGTAAATATCTACCTTCCCAGCCTTTTCCCCAAGTTGACCCTCCAAAGTGGTCCCTTTCAGAAAACTCTAGAGTCAAAGCCAGCTTCAAATTAAAGTCATTAACTAATTTGCATATCACTGCTGAACACAGACATACATACATTTGCAGATACATATATGTCTGATAACTTACCCTTCCTATGTACAATGTATTCTCATATTTTCTGTTCTACTTCACTTTTTAAAATGTTGGTTGGAAATCACTACCTTAGTTTAAGGAGTACCTACCATGGTTTGAAAAATACTGCCCTAGGTAATATTCCCTCAACATGCCCTTCCAATGCCATAAGGATATTAAGGTGTAAAAATGGCTGGCTGCACAGGACTGGGAAACAAGGTGGAAGAGGACCAATACAGGGGGAGGACAAGAGAATATTCTCTCATCTGAAAAATATAGGTAGATGCATCTAGCTGATACAGTTGGTACAGGAATGTTTAAAAAAATAGCCAAATGATATAAAATTTGTATTGGTTGTTAGGTACCATAGAGTCTGACTGATAGTGACTCATCGGGTTTTCAATGGCTGTTTTGGGATCGCATTGGGAGTGGATTGCCACATCCTTTTCCCATTTGTGTGGTGATAGAGATCGAAATCAAGGTACTCAAAGAGTACAGAGCAGCACTCTATCATAAATGAGCTATACCCCAGCCCCAATATTTGTACAGATCCCTTGAAATCTATAATAAGTATAAAGTATTATTAAATAAAAGCTAATGAAATGAGGGTGCTCCTATAATGAAGGAAAAATTGACCCCTGATCCCATGAGTTAAAAGAAGAAAGTTTATTGAGATGTAATTAGGAATTCTAATAAATATTTCTTTATTGAATATTTGATCAAATGACAGCCTTTCAGACTTTCTTCTTAAGAAAGCCCATCTATAAAATTATTCTTAAGGCGCATTGTTTTATGGTAAAGGTGTTTGTAAAAATTAAGTCATTTGAAAGTTCAAGAATATGCTTATTTTGAGAATACTGACTGGTTTTCTTTTTTTTTTTTCTTTCAGCACATTTGTGTGTCCAACTGAAATCATTGCTTTTGGTGACAGAATTGAAGAATTCAGATCTATAAACACTGAAGTGGTAGCATGCTCTGTTGATTCACAGTTCACCCATTTGGCCTGGTCAGTATTTTATACTTTGTAGGAAAGACAAGTAGATTTACTCTTACATCTGTGGCTGAATAACTCTTAGGCTCTTACGAGTTTGTTGTTGTTGTTGTTGTTAGGTGCCGGCGAGTCGGTATCCGACTCATAGCGACCCTCTGTACAACAGGGGAAACACTACTGTCAGTGCTTCTCTGCTGTTCATAGGGTGTTCAATGGCAGATTGATTTTTGGGAGGGGGTTGCCAGGTCCTTCTCCCAAGCCTACAGCTTCTGGTGTTCCCAGGCAGTCTCCCATCCAGGTACTAACCAGGCCCGACCCTGCTTAGCTTCCGAGATCTGACGGGATCGGATGCCACAGGGCTATAGCTGCAGGCTCTTACGAGTTATACAACATAAAATATTATGATCAATTGGGTAACCTTAATATGGAAAAAATTCCTTCTTTTTGGTAATTGGAGGTTGAACCTCCAATTTTTTTTTTTGAGTCAGGGTCTCACTAAGTTACACAGGCTGCCTCTGGCCTCAAACTCATGATCTTCCCGCCTCTGCCTCCCAAGTTGCTGGGATTACAGTTGTGGGTCACCATGCCTAGCAGGAAAAAGAATATCTTTAAAATATACCAGTTTTCAAAAAAAATTACCAGTTTTCTGTTACACAGTTCTCTGGCATGGTAGGTCAAACTCATAATAGCTTTTATAATTCTCAAGAGCCAATAACTTTTAAAAATTAATTTTAAAAGTAATTTTTAAAAAGTCATTAATCACAAAAAGATGTTCCACCTAATTATTTACAAAAAATTGCAAGTTAAAATCACAAAAGAGATGCCATTTTTCTCTGTCTGGCCAAGATTTTAAAAAATTGAAAGACTTCATCTAGTATTGATAGAGGTGTGAAAAATGGCAGTCTCACACAGGTGGTTCAACATTTCTGGAGAGTAGTTCAGCATCATGTCTTATGTCTAAAAATTTGACATGTGCTTATGGATATGAGATATTGGGATTTTTAGTTCTATTTTCAATGGTACTGTTGATTGAACCCAGGGCCTTGCACTAGGCAAACATTCTACCACTGTGTTACATCCCCAGCTCCTTTTGTATTTTTATTTTGAGACAAGGTCTCACTAAATTGTTCAGGGTGCTTCTGGCCTCAAATTCACCATCCTCCTGCCTCAGCTTCCTGAGTCACTGAGATTACAGACATGCACCACCACACCCAGCCTGGACATGAGTTTTTAATAGTGTCCACAACTTTGTACTTAAAATTTTGAGCATAATAAAGACTCTTTATAGTTCTTTTGGTTTTAAAAATTAATGCTGAATTTATTAAAGTTACAAATTCAAACCACAAGTTTATATATGTAGGCACACGTGTGTGAGTGTATTTAACAAATTTTAACTGGTTAGGGAGTTGCAGTTTAATTAATTACATTCCCTTAAATTAATTCCCTTAAGTTATTTTAAAATGTGGTTATATGCCAGGCATGCTGGCATATGCCTGTAATCCCAGTGACTCAGGAAGCAGAGACAAGAGGATCTCCAGTTCCAGGCCAGAGGCAGCCTGCATAACTTAGCAAGACCATGAATCAAAAAATTTTTTAACTGGATTTGGGGTGTAGCCCAGTACAAGACCCTGGGTTCAAACCCCAAGTACCACAAAAATAAAAATGACAAAAAATACAGTTACATATTTAATATAAATATATTTTTTTCTTCTTAAGTATCTAAATTTTCAGACCAACCTTCTCAGATACTTATATAATTCTAATATGGCAAATTCTCTTAAACATTATAAGTAACTTAACATACAAATATATACTGATTATTTCTCAATATAAAAAATTTACAACTATAGGATTATTGGCTCCATAATTTCTATTGTGAGTGTAAGTCTTTCTAGTATTAAAACATATCCACTAAGGAAAAAGTTATGTCATTCCAAATACTTTGGATTGCTTTCCCAAGAAAATTTGGGGATACATTCTCAGCTGGTTAGGTTTCACACTAACCAGAAATTTCTACTTAGATGTCAGAACTGGGTCTGCAGAAATCTACAGCAGTATTTCCCATCCCTACTTCACGTGGATTTTGTATTTAAATGTTTCTCAAGATTGTAAGATGCCGTCCAGTTGTCTTGTGATCAGTCTAAGATTATGTTTATTATAATGCACATCCTTTGATCTGTCAGTTCCTTCTAGAAATTAATCAGGCAAGTGTACAGATATCTGAGTACAAGGATGTTTCCAGCAGTGTTTATAAAAGAATGCAAAAAGTTTAATATCTGTCAGTAGAAATTAGTAAAATACAGTATGTCCATACATTACAAATATGCTTTATGTATCAACATATAGTGCTTAGAACATATGACTATATTGTAAGTAGGAAAAAGGTAAGAAAGTAGAAAATATATTAGCTTCTTTTTGTTTCAGAAAGAATGTATATATTGTACGGGTGTTCATGTGTGTGTACCTGCATATGCAGGGAAAGAATATTGATTGTCTTAATATATGCCATTTACTTACTCTGAGAGGTAAGTGTTCTGTCTGTTATAGGATTAATACTCCCCGAAGACAAGGAGGACTTGGGTCAATAAGGATTCCACTTCTTTCAGACCTGAACCATCAGATCTCAAAGGACTATGGTGTTTATCTGGAGGACTCAGGCCACACTCTTAGGTACCTTTCAGGGCATTACATTTTGAATAATCCAAGTACATTTATAATCCTCTTAGAAACAGATATTACTTATGACTTAGAAGATACATGTGTTTTATTGTTTTTTTTGTTTTGTTTTTGTTTTGGTACTTGGGGATGGAACCCTGAGCCTCACACATACTTTGCAAGTGCTGTACCACTGGGCTGCACCCCTGGCCCATTTTTTATTTTTTATATTGAGACAGACTCTTGCTAAGTTACGCAGGCCGCCTCTGGCATCAAACCTGTGATCCACTTGCCTCTGCCTCCCAAGTCACTGGGATTACAGGTATGAGTCACCGTGTCTGCCAAGATACACATTTTGATCAAGAAATATTATTTTGCTCTATTTTCATAAATGTTGTAGATACTATTTAAAATAACTGGTGACTTCCCTACTTAAATTATGTTTTTGTCATATACTGTTAGAGCTTAAAAGTTACTTAGAAGTCTTTGACCAATGCTGTGTTTTTACAGATAAAAGAGACAGATTCATAGAGTTCTGTGAACTTAACCAAAATTATATAATTAGTTAATGGCAGAATCCAGACTTCAGTCTGGGTCTGCCAACTCCTTATCTGATGTTTCTTTTTTCCTTTTGTCTAAAGTGACTCCAGTATTTTTTTTCTAAATATAAATATAGTCGGGTGTGGTGGCCCATGCCTGTAATCCCAGCAGCTGAGGAGGTGGAGGCAAGAGGATCATTGGGTTCAAGGCCAGAGTCAGCCTGCATAATTTAGTAAGACCCTGAGTCAAAATAAAAAATGGGCCGAGGGTGCAGCCCAGTGGTAGAGCCCTTGCAAAGTGTGTGCAAGGCCCTGGGTTCAATCCCCAAGTATCAAAAGAAAAAAAAAATCATAGTATTTAGCACACCTGTGTTTTGGAGTGGGAAAAACTAAGGCAATACCTTACCCAACTGCTCTCTCTGGGTTACTTGAGCTAACTAATGGTAATAGACTTCTTTAAGAAAAGGACAATTGTAGCCTAAAACAGTTGTGGAACATTAAGTAATATTATATAGTATTATATTAGCTATATGCACATAGTTTTTAAAACTCAGATTTTCTTTTTTTTTTTTTTTTTTTGGTAGTACTCAGGGGTGGTACCCAGGGCCTTTCACATATTTGGCAAGTGCTGTACCACTGAGCTGTACCCCAGCCCCTTTTTTATATTTTATCTTGAGATAAGGTTTCACGAAGCTATGCAAGCTGCCTCTAGCCTTGAACTTGTAATCCTCCTGCCTCTGCCTCCTGAGTCTCAGAGATTACAGGTGTACACTACCATGCTCAGCTTAATGTCAGATTATTTTAAACATATGTAAATACTACAATATGTTTCACAGCCATAAATAAGTTTTTAAAACTACTATATAGCAATGATGCTGGGGTTTAGCTCATTTGTTCAGAGTGCTGCTGTGTACTCTGAGGCCCTGGGTTCAATCCCCAGCACCACAAAAATGGGAGAAGGACATGGCAATCTACTCCTAAAACAATCCCGAAACAATCAGCCATTGAAAACCGTATGAGGGTCACTGTAAGTCGGACCCAACTGGATGGCACCTGACAACAATAATACAACACATAACAATGATAATCCCAAATTACACTGTAGATGGGAAGAGGTGTGTGTGTACACCAGGAGAGTAGATAGGGAATGTGTCGTTGGTTCTGTATAGCATCTTCTGTATGGATGGGGCAGAGATAAACAAGAACTAATACTTCGCTTAACTTCAAAGAAATGGCTTCACCTCTACCATTCTTGTGTTTCACAGAGGTCTGTTTATTATCGATGACAAAGGAATCCTAAGACAGATTACTCTGAATGACCTTCCTGTGGGTAGATCAGTGGATGAGACCCTACGTTTGGTTCAAGCATTCCAGTACACTGACAAACATGGAGAAGGTACCCTGCCCTTCTAACCTTTTGATTTTAGTGTGAAAAACAGCATAATTACTTTGCTTTCTTATCCTAAAAGTAATTTAGATGGTTCCAAAGTCTTCTGATTGTTTTCAATTTATTAGATCCTTTGAGCAGACCAAATTATTATTGAAATTAATTTTTAACAATATCTCCAGTATATTCTTTTTACTGAGTAAGATGCAAAAATGTTCATTATTTGCATAGTCCTTTTGGATAAATTCAGAAAAGTTTCTACTACTACAGTTTTTCAAATTGTCTCTGTAAACTTAAAATGTGTGTGCAAAATGGCAATATTTAGTAATGTGGGTTTTATGTTCATGTTTGCATTATTAGATTTAGCTTTCTAAATGTGATTCCTCAGGGTTATTCAGTATCACACTGGTAATATATCAGTTCATCCTTTCACTCCAAGTTTTGCAGTAGTTAAATGAAAAAAGTCAGATTTTGGTAAAACAGAACATGTTCTACATTCCTTTAAAAGATGTAACTCGACAGGTGTGGTGGCGCATGCCTGTAATCCCAGTAGCTTGGGAGGCGGAGGCGGGAGGATCGCAAGTTCTAGACCAGAGGCAGTCTGCGTAATTTAGCAAGACCCTGTCTCAAAAAGTGAAAAAAATGGGCTGGGGGTGCAGCTCAGTGGTCCAGCACTTGCAGAGCATGCAGGCGCAAGGCCCTGGGTTCAACCCCCAGTAACGCAAAAAAAAAAAAAATATAACTCAAGCCTAGTGTGGTGGTGTATGCCTGTAATCCTGGCCCTCAGGAGACCAAGGCAGGAGGATCAAGAGTTCGAGGCCAGCCTGAGCTACATAACAAATTCCAGGCCAAGCTTGGTTACATAGGGTAACCCTGTGTCAAAAAAAAAAATTGTAACAGTCCCTGAGTCAAAGTGCATTGTAAAGTCTCTTGACATACAGCAGGCCAGGGCATTAGTACAAAATACTACAGGATATGAGATAGATAAGCTTATTGGAAGTTTATATAAGTTCAGAGGAATTTTTGCTATGCCCACACTTTTCAGTTCAAATTCTCCAACTTTCCAACTTTATTAGAGGGACATTCTGTTTAGTTTCTTATATTGTAAATGTAACTAAACATAATTGGTAAAGAAAAATGAAAATAGATTAGCTGCCTGCCAATAAACTCCATGACTTAAAATCCTTCATGTGAGTAGGCAGGCCAACAGAAGTCATGTGCTTGATGGTATGGAAATGTTCTTATTAATGTATTCTATTAATTCAGTTTCATATGGAAACAAACAATTCAGGAGTTGCTAAAGAAAACCAAACTCTGTTTGTAAATTGTCTTTTTCCCATTTTTTTCCTTTTAGTCTGCCCTGCTGGCTGGAAACCTGGTAGTGAAACAGTAAGTTGTATTGATTTTCTCTTAAAGGCATGGCTGGAGCCAAAAAAAAACAGCAACCTTAAGGTAGTCTTTCCTTATAATAGAACTGACTTGATTTCATAAATGAAGTAAACATTTCTAAGCAGAAATCAGAGTACAGAGATTCTTGGAACTGTAGGAAGAGTAGCTGAAACTGGAAAAAGCAGAATATGAGGTTTAATGTTATGAGTTTTAAAGCTAAGTGTCCAGAGAAATATACTATTCAAACAAACAAACAAACAAAAAAGGCAGAGTAGAGACTTGGTAGACTAAGTTAGGTCATGTGTGGAATTTCCTCCTATATTATGAGCCAAGAAAAGAGAGGCAAGCAAAACCTATGTGTAATAAAAAGCCTTTGAGAAAATCTGGGTTTAATGAACACCAAAGCTAATGATTTTCTCCTTGTCATTTGAGGAAAGAAAAGATTGAAACAGATGCATGCTTTCACATAGGATACTGTATAATTTATAGATAATCCCTAAAGTAGTCTCTGGCCAAAATACAACTTGGAAGCTTTCTTGAACCTTTTCTTAAATAGCATTTAAACACAAACAGTAATTAAGAAATTGAAAAATACTGGAACCATTGAAGGAAAAAATCATTATCTTAGAATAAAAGTACCATTCGCCAGAGACAACCAGAAGTAGTAATTTACTCTCTAACCTCAGGTGCACTTCTTTTCTGTTCCTTGAAAGCAGGTGCCACCGCAGGGCTTTGCCCTTACTATTCTTTCTGAATTGCTGTCTATATGACTGGCCCCCTCTTTTCACTCATTTTTCAGCTCAGATATCACCTTGGAAGTCTTTCCTCACCATTCTACTTCCACCTCATATACTATCCCATCAACCTGTTTATAAATCTTTTACCACAATCTGAAATGAGAATTAGAATATAACTCCGAGGACAGGGATCTGAGCTGTGTTGTTTACTAATGAAACTCTCTGGCTGTTGTTAATAGTTTGAATAGTTGCCAGGTGGCAGATGCTCAATAAATGTGTGTTGAAAGAATGACCCAACCCATTGTTGTTGTTGTTAGGTGCCGTCGAGTCGGTATCCGACTCATAGCGACCCTGCATACAACAGGTGAAACACTATTGTCAGTGCTTCTCTGCTGTTCATAGGGTTTTCAATGGCGGATTGATTTTTGGGAGTGGGTTGCCGGGTCCTTCTCCCAAGCCTACAGCACCTGGTGCTCCCTGGTGGTCTCCCATCCAAGTACTAACCAGGCCTGACCCTGCTTAGCTTCCGAGATCTGACAGGATTGGATGCCACAGGGCTACAGCTGCAGGCACCCAACCCATAAGTAAATACAATTATTCTTTGTCAGTTAAAAGTAAAACACAGCCGGGCATGGTGGCACACACCTGTAATCCCAACAACTCACAAGTTCAAGGACAGAGGCAGCCTGCATAACTTAGCGAAACCCTGACTCAAAATTTAAAATGGACTGTGGGAGCAGCCCAGTGGTAGAGCACTTGCAAAGTATGTGTGAGGCCCCATACTTAGCCCCCAGTACCACAAAAATAAATAAATAAAATACAGTATGTGATAATATGTGTGCATTTGTCTGGAAGGAGAATCCAGTTTTCATCAGATTCTCAAAGGAGTTTGTGGTCCCCAAAATTTAGTCAAATGGATAGCTAACATGTTTTCCAAAATATGTAATATTCATATCATAATACCTTTCATAGTTAATTTATGCTTTTTGGGAGTTCTCACTGATCTGTCAGGAGTTGGATACTTAGGATGTGCCTGGGGTTGCTGGTGGTAATATTCATTAGTCACAGTTTGCTGTATACCTATAAGCAAAAGTGTCCCCTACCTTGAAGACTTATCAAGAAATGCTTTTTAAGCAGCAGTCGCTGATTCATATTTCCATATATAAGCCTGCACAATCAATAAATGTTAATCTCATGACTGATTTACAATTTAAAGTACCTAATGCTCAAAGTACCTTTAATGCATAACTTCAGATCCCCTGTGAGATCCCTCAGATCTAAGCAGAGATGAGTATTTTGGTATTGTGACATTAACTTTGATCTCAAAGGAAAAACTATTTTTGAAAGCCCATCATAAAGTGGTTCAAAACCAGTGAATTACAGTGATCACAATAGGTTTATATATACATATACATGTTATGGTTGTTAGGTGCCATCAAGTCGGGTCCAACTCAGCAACCCTGTGTACAACAGAACAAACACTCCCTGAAACTGTGTCATGTGGCGGCACTATGTCAGTATTTCTCTGCCATTCATAGGGTTTTCCATGGCTGATTGTTTCAAAATTGTTTCAGAAGTGGGCTGCCAAGTCCATCTCCCATTTTTGCAGAGCTAGGGATCAAACCCAAGGCCTCAGAAAGTGCAGAGCAGCACTCTACCAACTAAGCTAAGCCCCAGCCCCATACATATACATTTATACATAAAATATGTGCACTTTAGCAAGTAACAGTTAATGTGAGGTCAAATTATATTAGAAACTCTCTTCAGTCTAATAGGTTTCTGAGGCTATGATGCTCTTTGAAGGAGCACTTTTTCTGTCAGTATTCATGCACTAAATAAATATTAAAGGTAATGATTGGTGATGGTTTTGAATTTTTGTTTTTGAATTTCCACTTTGAATTTACGATTAAAAAGTTGCATTCTGGACCTCACAAAAATTCACTTGATAAATGCTTAGTGAGCACATCGCACCTTTTTCAGGTTATTATGGGATACCATCATTTAATCGGCAAATGATTTTTTAAGTACATTAACATCTGTAGCCATGCTCTCAATGTGTTTGATTTAACTAGATTAAACCTGAAGATGCCATGAAAGCCTGGTGGCCAAGAGAAGACCTGTAAGTAAATTTTGGGTTGCTTGAGTACAGGTGTTTATTAAGAAATAAATTATTTGAGCCAGGCACTATGGTACACACCTGTAATCCCAGCAACTCAGAAGACTGAGGCAGGAGGATCATGAGTTCGAGGCCATGGGCAGCCTATGCAATTTAGCAAGACCCTATTTCAAGATAAAAAATTTATAGAGGCTGGAGGTACAGCTGACTGGTAGAGCACTTGCCTAGTATGCATGAGGTCCTGGGTTCAACCCCTCCCCAGCACTGCAAAATAAATAAATGAGATAGCTGAGATTTGTAGGTAAGACAAATCCAGTTTTTCCTAAATATATATGATATGATTTAGTATACAAGAATAATCTTTGTATTCTCCTTAGTCAAGAGATGGGCAACTAATGCCAAACCACTAATGATGTATTTTAGCTATCAAAAGGAAAAATTTGCTTTTTTTTTTTTGTTTTAACAGATAATACCAGATCCAGCTGGAAAACTGAAGTATTTCGATAAACTGAACTGAAAAATACTTCATCAAGTTCTCATGCTTGAAAGTTCTCAATAAACGTCACCATTCTCTTCACACACTGTTTTCTTAGAGAATGATTTCTTAGAGAATACACAAATCCATGTCACACTCCAAAAGTATTTGCTGTTCAAGTAGACACTGATGCCAAAAGATAAGCAGTTATTCCCTATCTTTCCAAAGTAAGAAATGTCAGATTGAATCAAACTAATAACAGCAATAACTGACATTTCTGAAGAACATATCATGTGCCAGGCATTGTATTAAGCAGGTTAGATACATTTTCATTTAATCCCCACAGCAACTCTCAGTTACTTATGGTACAGATAAGGAAACTGAAGCTCAGGTAAAGTACTCAAAGTCACACAGTTAGCTAACAAAGGCAAAATCAGATTTTGATTAGCCAGACAGGCTAATTCTAGTTTCTGAGCTCTTAACACTCCACTGTGGCTCACCTCTTTGAACCTTTAAGGGTAGCAGGAAAGAAAGCACAGTCACTTTCCATAATATCTGACAGGGATAGCTGACTCTATAGCTCACTGTTCTGGAATAGCCCTCTGGCTCCCTCTTTTCTCTAAATTCACATTTTCAACTTATACAAAATTTATAAGTAGCAGGTTATATGTTGATATTTACTTTAAGAAATAAAAGTTGAGTCCCTAAATACATATAGCCCTTAACAAATGGCCACATACAAAGCAGAACTCATCACCCTATTTACCACTCAATATGGTAGTCATTTTATGGTATTTATCTGTAGACATGCCACATAGTGAAATAACCTGCTTCCCAGGAAAATTTAACCTCTTCCTCCCATGTTAATCCCCTCTCTTAATACTTAAAAAAAGTCTCTCTTCCTAGCAAAGGCCATCAACTAGAAGTGGAGGTATTACTGGCCGCCTAGATGAAATAGTTCTGTCACATATGGCAGGTGATTAGTGACAGACATTTGTATATGGACATGGGACTCTGCAATTCATAACCTTTTTCTACAGCAAAGTATACTGAAAATGCTAGCTTATAGTCAAAATTTTAGAAACAACCTGTTAGCAAAGTTTAAGACTGCTAGTATTTTGATGTTTAAGTCAGTCAAAATATCCATTACAATTGGAATCCTACTCTGTTTCTTCTTTCCAATCTGAAAAGCATAACTTTTTTACTCATGGAATAAGGCTGCTCCTTTTAGTTTCTTTGGATTGTTTTGTTTTCTTTTCTTTGAGGCAGGGTCTCACTATGTAGCCCAGGCTGGCCTTGAACTTGAAATCTTCCTGCTTCAGCCTCCCTAGTACTGGGATTACAGGTGTGTGTCACCATGCCTGGCCAGATTAAGCCTGTATCTTCTTGATAGTTTCTCCGAAGTTTTTTCAGCTTCTTGTTCATTTTAGGTATATTTACAAGGAGGATAGCATTTTTAGATCCACGCAAAAAATGCTGTCATTAATGTTTCTGATGTTCAGCAACTACTGATCACCTACTCCAAACACGTGGCATACATTAGTGACCAAATGACAAATTTCTACCTTCAAGAAGCTTAGCATTTGATTACTGAAGCAGATACTGATACTGTAGTAATTTCTTGGTACCTATGTTGTTAGGTGCCATTGAGTAGCGATCCTCATAGGGTTTTCAATGGCTGATTGTTTCGGGATTGCCTTGGGAGTAGATTGCCACATCCTCCCATTTTTTGCAGTGCTGGGAATCGAACCAGGGACCTCAGAGACTGCAGAGCGGCGCTCTGTCAATGAGCTAAATCCTAGCCCTTGGTTGTTGTTGTTGTTGTTATTAGATAACGTGCCGTTGAGTCGGTATCCGACTCATAGCGACCCTCCTATGGTCGCTATGGTTTTCAATGGCTGAGTGCTTCGGGATTGCCTTGGGAGTGGATTGCTAGGCCCTTCTCCCATTTTTGCGGTGCTGGGAATTGAACTCGGGGCCTCAGAGACTGCAGCGCAGCGCTCTACCCACTGAGCTAAATCCCAGCCCTAGCCCTTGGTACCTATAGGTAAATGAAAACACACCCTAATTCACTACTTTTCATACTTGCTGAGTGAAATAAATAGCCAATGAATAACCAAGCAATAAACGCATCCCTTCTTGATGCTTTTAATAAACTATCCCTTCAAAGAGCTGAATTTTGAAAGTCTGGATATCCTAAGCAAAAAACTGGAAAAAGTGATCAGAAAGGATGACCTCCAGCCTGGGCCCTGGACACTGGCCAAAAGATATGCCCAGGAGATGCTAACCTACCTTAATCTAGAGCAGTGCTACTCAGTGGGATGAGGGTGGGGATTTTGCCCCAGGGGACATAGCACTGTCTGGAGATGTTTTTAACTGTCAAACCTAGAGAGGTTGGGGGTATACAGCTCTGGTAGAGCATGTACTTAGCATGAATGAATCCCTAGGTTTAATTCCCAGCACCACACACACACACACAAAAAAAAAAAAAAAAAACTGAAAATGCTACTGGTGTATAGTGGGTAAGGGGGAGGGATGCTGCTAACATCCTACAATACATAGGGCAGTCCCCCAACAAAGAATCATATGGACCAATTTGCCAGTGATGAGACTGAGAAACACTGCTCTAGAGATAGCTACCAACAGATTCAGGGAAGTATTGTCTAGTAACTGTCTATGCAGCAGAAGGTTGGAACCATGCCATGACAGTAGTTTGTCCAGAATTATAGGTCAAGAGACAACCTCAAGCCTCTGTAGAACACATTGTTGTTGTTGTTAGGTGCTGTCGAGTCGGTATCTGACTCATAGCAACCCTCATAGGGTTTTCAATGGCTGACTGTTTTGGGATTGCCTTGGGAGTGGATTGCCAGGCCTTTCTCCCATTTTTGCGGTGCTGGGAATTGAACTTGGGACCTCAGAGACTGCAGCGCAGCGCTCTACCAACTGAGCTAAATCCCAGCCCTGTAGAACACACTAGGCAATGTCTTTTCAGTGCACTAATATATAGTATCTATACACCTCTATGGGAGAAGGATGTGGCAATCCCAAAACAGTCAGCCATTGAAAACCCTATGAGGGTTGTTATGAGTCAGATACGACTTGGTGGCACCTAACAACAACAACATATACCTCTGCTTCTTCAAATTTCTGGTTTTCTGGTGAGTATTTCCCGATTAAGCATTGCCAGTGTTCTGAGCTTCCCAGTGATCATGGTGGACAGCTCTTTCAGGGACTTCTTAGGCCCCAGAATTTCACACAAAGGATCATTCCACACCCCTTACCCCCAACCACATCTCTTCTCTGTTCAAGGGCATATCTAACCCTACATACTAAATTTCCCATTTTTCAAGAGATTTCTAGGTTTTGTATTTTGTTCTACAACACATTAACTGCTATTTTATTATTCAGTGATATATTTGTAACCCCTGACACATGAAAGGCATCCTTACATTATTTTGTTACCTATGAACTTTACAATACTACTAAATCTCTGAAATACCTTTTTTTTTTGACAGTGCTAGGAAATGAACCCAGGACCTCACACATGGCAGGCAAATGCTCTACTGCTCAACTATATATGCCCAGCCCTCTGAAGTATCTTTGAATACAGTATTTTTAATATACAAAATATAACAAAATATATGTTTCAGGCAAATAGCTCCATAAAAGTCTCCATGTCAAGGGAAAATATATGTATTTGTTTATGTATATACATATTCATACATTCACATACACATCTATACAGAGAGACTTCTATAGAGTCGTTAAATTTTTATCTAGCTTTTAGAAAGGAAAGAATGTTCATCATAGTTACTATGTGGGGCTGGGATTTAGCTCAGTTGGTAGAGTGCTGTGCTGCAATCTCTGAGGTCCGGGGTTCAATTCCCAGCACCACAAAAATGGGAGAAGGGCCTGGCAATCCATTCCCAAGGCAATCCCAAAGCACTCAGCCATGAAAACCCTATGAAGGTCACTATGAGTCAGATAGCGACTCAGTGGCACCTAACAACAACAACAAGTTACTATGTATTTAGTTTTAGAAAGCAAAGCAACTTTTACCTATATCATTATTAACATACATAGTTTTGGCATAATAGTGTACATTTGTGTAAAATGCTAAAAATATATTTTAAGAGATCCACCTTCCTGAGGTTTATGTTTACAATTTTTTAGACAGGGCCTTGCTATGTAGCCCAGGTTGGCCTGGAACTCCCCTCTGTAGCCAAGACTGGCCTTGAACTCATAATCCTCCTGCCTCAGCCTTCTAGTGCTAGGATTATAGGTAGGCACCACCACACCCAGGAAAACTTAAAATTTTTAAATTAAATTCAAATGCCAACTCAAACACCAAAATCATGCAGTTGTTCATACAGAAAATAATTATTACCTACACATGTCCAAGATACTTTCCCAGGCAACAGGAATAAAAAAAAATATGACACAATCCCTTTCCTCAAGAAGCCAACAATCTCATAAATTATCTTGTTGTTGTTGATAGGTGCCGCCAAGTCGTGTCTGACTCATAGCGACCCTCATAGGGTTTTCAATGGCAGATTTTTTCAGGACTGCCTTGGGAGTGGGTTGCCATGTCCTTCTCCCATTTTTGGGGTGCTGGGAATCAAACTCGGGACCTCAGAGACTGTAGAGCAGCACTCTACCAACTGAGCTAAATCCCAGCCCGTAAATTATCTTAGTATGTTAAAAAAAAAAAAAAAAAGGAATTGTAATATGGTGTAATTAAGTACTAAAAATCTAAAAATGCTAACACCTGTGGAGGCCTCATACTGAGCATGAACAACTACAAGGTAAGATAGGAAGGAGAAAAGGTGTTGCAGAGGAGGGGAGATGTATGCCCGTTTCCTATATCTCCATTGAAGGCCATGTCACTTGCAAGTAGTCCTCACAGAAAAAAACAGTACAGTAGTCTCCCCTTATGCATTGTTTTGCTGAGGATTCAGTTACCCACAGTTTCAATTACCTTCCATCAGCCATGATCCAAAAATATTAAATAGAAAGTTCCAGAAATAAATCATAAGTTTTAAATAATGCACTACTCTGAGTAGTAAGATGATATGTTGTGCTGCCCATACCATCCCACCTGGGATATGCATCACCTCCCCACCGTATCCACACTGTATATGCTATCTGCCTTTCAGTCACTTAGTAGCCATCTCAGTTATCAGATTCACTGCTGAGTTACTGGTATCACAACGCTTGTGTTTATGTAACCCTTATGAAGTGGCCTAATGCTATGTCACAATGCCTACATCATTCACTTCATTTTATCTCATCACACAAACATTGTACCACATCACATAATCACAAGACAAAGAAGACTGAGTACAATATGAAAAGATATTTGATAAGGTATTTTGGAAGAGAGTACATACATTCACGTAACTTTTATTACAGAATACTATTGTATATTATTATTAATATATTACTGTGCCTAATCTATAAAGTAAATTTTACCATATGTATGTATGTATATGAAAAATATAGTATATATGGGGTTCAGTACTATCCAGTTTCAGGCATCCACTGGACATCTTGGAATGTATCCTTCTTAGACAAGGAGGGACTACTATACTTGTAACCCAACATCAAGAGAAACACTGACTGGTCTTCTCCCACAAGTTATCTACTGGGTAATGGCACATACTTTAGAATTGATTCTAAATCAATTCTAGGGTTAGGGGTCCAGTATATTGCCAAGTCTAGGCAGAACTTATTCTTAAGACTGTATTCTTAGGGCCAGGCATGGTGGCGCATGCCTATAATCCCAGCAGCTCGGGAGGTGGAGGCAGAAGGATCACCAAGTTCGACACCAGAGGCAGTCTGTGTAATTTAGGGAGACCCTGTCTCAAAAAGTAGGGGGAAAAAATGGGCCAGGTGTGCAGCTCAGTGGTCTAGCACTTGCAAGGCATGCAAGCACCAGGCCCTGGGTTCAACACTCAGTACCACAAAAAAAAGACTGTATTCTTGGTTTCATTAACTTCAAGCTCTGGCTATTTGTACAATTCAGTCAGGGCATCAGAAACAGGATTTGGAGGCTTTCTATTAAAGAAAATACACTGCACTGTAACCCAAAGACCACAAGATGGCACCCAGCACAAGAAGATCAAACTGACTTGCCAAGTCCTGACGCCCTTCCAGGCAAAAATAAAAGAACAAGCAACTTTCAAATGATATTTTTTACCAATGGAAGAAGGGCAGTGAGAAAGAAAGAGAAGAGAACTTAATTCAGAATATTTTGAAACTAAGTACAACTCACATAGGCATCTTAATTTGTACTGAATATACTCCTTCCATCCATGGAGGGCTGGGATTTAGCTCAGTTGGTAGAGCGCTGCTCTGCAGTCTCTGAGGTCCCGAGTTCGATTCCCAGCACCGCAAAATGGGAGAAGGACATAGCAACTCACTCCCAAGGCAATCCCAAAACAGCCATTGAAAACACTATGAGAGTCGCTATGAGTTGGACATGACTCGATGGCACCTAACAACAATCCATGATGGAAGGTGAAAATTTCAACCATGACCCAGTCAAGTAGAGTCCGACTCATAGCAATCCTAGGTACAGTGGAACAAAATACTCCCTGATTCTGTGCCAGGCACACAATCTTATTTATATTTAAGCCCATTGTTGTAGACACTGTCAATCCACCTGGTGCAAGGTTTTCCTTTTTTTCATTGATCTGTCACTCTCCCAAATATGATGTCTTTCTCCAGGGAATGGTCTCTCTTGATTACATGTCCAAAACACGTAAGACACAGTCTAGCCATCCTTGCTTCCAAGGAGCACTCTGGTTGCACTTCTTCTAGGACGGATCTGTTGGTTCTTTTGGCAGTCCATGGTATATTCAATATTCTTATCCAGCACCATAATTCAAAAGCATCAATACTTCTTCTGTCACCCTTGTTCAGTGTTCAGCTTTCGTGACCTAGTACACACATAAATGTATGCACCATGCACATACATAACAAGTGTCACACTTACTACACTCTTACTACACACGATGCCTTCTGATATTTTTTAATGTTCATACTCCATGAAATTTTGACCCAATAATTTAAAATCCACAGTTTGAAAACATTTTTACAAGTATAATAAACATGTATAAAAATCAGGATGCAGCAATGCCTGGTATAACAATGCCTTGTCAAGTATAATTTTCAGCTTATGTTCATTATGGTTTTCTTCATTTGTTTTAGTCATAATATTCCCTCTATCAAAGGCGTATAACTTCTGTAGCACATTCATTTGTTCTGAAGAAATCATAAACAGCATCTATTACCTTGAGAGATCATACTGGTCTTGCCACTGTTCCTTCATATATATGTGATTTTCAGTTGCTCTTCCTCCTCTCACAGGCTGGCTACATAGTACATCCTTGAACTCTTAGCCCACAGCAACAACATGCTTATTCTACATCCTAAACACCATTTATTCACAAGGTCAAGGTTCTAGTCCACAAACCCTCTCCTATGGGAAGCTCAATGCTTGCGGAAGAATTTGTAATAAACCAGGCCACCTAGGATAGCTAGCTCCAATAAGATGAAAATGGAAAGTGGCAGCTCGTTGGATGTCACTTTTCTGGACATTGAATGGAGATTCTTTTCAATTTTTTCTCAAGTTTTCATTTGTGTTTACCAGAATGCTCTTGGTGTATTCCAACTGATCTCGTCACTTTCTAGGCTCTTCTAGTTATGAGCCAGTCTGGTCAGTCTCTGCATCAATCTGATGAGAGCAATGCTTTGGGTGGCCCAGTTCAGGCTTTCAGTGCCTTGTAGAAGCAATACCCTTAGAGACTGTAGCCAATTCATATGCTTGTTATCTAAGGCATATGTGCCATAATTCATGTCTCCTCAGCCCCTGGGTGTGCTTGTCAAAGGTATGCTTCTCACCTCCCGATAGAATCTGACAAGGTCCTTCCAGCAGTTTCACAGCTTAGACATCATAGGGTTATGGAAAGATAACAATGCCTATAATAGTTCTTCCATTTCTGCCAGAGTTTCATTTGCTACCTGTTGTTTTTCATCAAGATCAGTGATCAACTTCTTTTTAGCCCCTAACGTTCCCAACAGCTGCTCGGGGACCCCTCATAGGTCTTCGTGGAAGCTAGCAAAGATCTCATGCAGCTTCTCTAAATGATCCAAAGAAGCTTCAGCAGCAGCCACCAAAACTCAAGGATGCACCTACCCCTAGCCCAGTGGTCAGCCACCAAGCCCCAAAGTCATGACGGCCACTGCTGTGCCACTGCCACCTGGAACAAAGTACGTCCAGGTATATCCCATCCTTTCTTTGATTCTACAATTCTTTCTCTCTAGTGTATTAATTCCTTGGTGCCCTCATCTGTTGGTCAGTGCCACTGGTTGGTCATGGCATTTGGTACCCTGGCATGAGGAGCTTTTTTTCAGGGAGGATCTCCTGAGCAGCAGTGCCTGAGGTGAAAAACTGCCAGGTGCCAAGAAGTCATGGCATTGAATGGAGATTCTTTTCAATTTTTTCTCAAGGCAAGAAGTCAGCAGGATTGCATCAGCCAGTTCCCCTTTTGTAGAAGCCACTCTGTCCTCCTATACTCCTCCCCACTGCCCATACCCAAAGAAGCCTATAAGAGTAACTCCCCCCTGGCAGGCTGATGCTTCTCTTAGTAGGACCAGCCCACCTTCACTGAGGTGCTTATAATTAAAGCCTTTTGCTTCACATATGTCCTAGTGTATTGGTGTGATCTCTCTCCACTTGGACCTAACATATGGTGCCAAAACCCAGAGGTTATAGGCAGCAACCACAGCCTCTCAGAGGTTGTAGGCAGCGGACACAGCCTTTTGACCAGGGTGATTGAGATCTCACTTCAGTGGATAACAGGACTTCACCCCTCCTCACTTGAATTGGCTAAACCAGGACCCTTTCCTGTGGGAAGCTCAATGCATCCAGGACCACATTGGAAGTTGGGCTGTGGACAGGTCATACAAGGCTAGTCCCCATCTGTTTGCAGGCACAACTGGGGAATGGCCACAACTCTTTTGACCTCCTGGGTCTCGCCACTGAAGACTGAGGCTTCCTGGGCCTGTTTGCCCCAATGATCATCACAACTTCCAATCTGTAGGTAACCCTGATGGTGGCAGGACCATGACAGGCCATGGTCAATTCAACTGTAGGGCAAGGCAATATGTTCTCCTATAAGCTAGAGACTATCACCCCCCCACACCCAAACTGATCCCTTATAATTTTTTCCTTATTTGGTTACCCAAGGCACCCCCAATGCCACGCAGGAAGTACATAAAAAGAAACAATACCCCTTTCTTCTTTTTCCTTTCATATATACATAATAAAAAGACAGGAATGTAAGGTCCCAATCCCCATGGCCTGTCACCTGCAGATAAATAGCCCTTAAGAGAACTAGATGACCCACCTACCTCAGAAAGAGAAACATCTCAAGCAGCAGTGCCCAAGGCAAAAAACCGCCTGGTGCCAATAAGTCTGAGGCAAAAAGTCAGCAGGATTGCATCAGCTAATTCCCCTTTTGCAGAAGCTACTTCCTCCTCCTATAACCATCTCCCCCCCAACACCCAAAGGACCCTATAAGAATAATTCCCCCTCAGCAGACGCCTGCTGCTCCTCTTAGTAGGACCATCCCACCTTCACTGAGGTGATTATAATACAAGCCTTTTACTTCACATAAAAACAAAACAAAACAAAATTCCTTCATGCCTCTGGTTTACTGCATGCTTTTTCAGAAAGATTTGTTTTAAGCCAGGTACATTGGCACACAAGTGACAGCAAGCAACTCAGGAGGTGGTGGCAGGAGGATCACTAGTTTGAGGTCAGAGGCAGCCTGTGTTATCTTAGCAAGACCTCAAGATAAAAAAAAACTAAGTAGGCTAGGGGTGCAGCCCAGTGGCAGAGCACTTGCAAGGTATGTGTAAGGCCCTGGATTCCACCTCAAAGTATCACAAAACAGGACTTGTTTTATTCTGATGCTCCAATTTTTTAGCATCCACATCTTAAGTGAGATTTGATATTTATGATATATAACATATTCACAAAAACATTTCACTAAACTAACTAAACTAACAGCTGAATCAACTAAAGAAAGTATATGGGCACATGCCTTTAATCCTAGCACTCAGGAGGCCAGTGCAGAAGGATCTTGAGTTTGAGCCTAGCATGGGCTACATAGCAAAATGAAAGAAAGAAAGAAAGACAGAAAAGAAAGAAAGAAAGAGAG
>VMDO01029128.1:8547-23136 GCA_007922755.1 Pedetes capensis
AAAAAAAAAAAAAAAAAAAAAAAAAAAAAAAAAAAAAAAAAAAAAAAAAAAAAAAAAAAAAAAAAAAAAAAAAAAAAAAAAAAAAAAAAAAAAAAAAAAAAAAAAAAAAAAAAAAAAAAAAAAAAAAAAAAAAAAAAAAAAAAAAAAAAAAAAAAAAAAAAAAAAAAAAACAAGTAGAAAAGAAAAAGAAAAAGAAAAAGAAAAAAGAAAGAAAGAAAGAAACAACCGAAGTGTTTATCCACACATGAATGGATAAAGAAGTTGTGGTCTAAATACATACAATGGAGTATTATTTGGCTTTAGAGGAAATGTAAAAGTTTTTCATATATCCTCGACGTAGTATCTTTTACAGTTACATATTTGAGAATACATGTTTCCACTTTGATTTTACTGTTAACACCTTCATTGGTTCCCTGAAAGCCTGGGGATATTTGGGCCATACTTCACTCTTTCTCTCCCTCACATGGTTGAAAGCTGAGCTGTGCTCCTTTTCCAACACACAGAGCAGTGTCAGGTGCAGCTGCCCTACAAGTGCAGACTACACTGGTTTCTTCAGCATTGTGTGTAAGTTAGGCAGGAGCCAGCCTCTCAGGAATTGCACTGAAAAGCTGGAACACTACTGTCCTCACTTCCTCCTGGAGGAGACACCTCAACACATCTCCTCCAAGTCTGGTGTAACTGAGACAGATCAGGGGACCCACCTCTTCCTGGATGAACTGGGAAGGTATTAAGCATCTTTAAAAGTATTGTTAAAAACTGTTAAAAATCAATATTGATGCTAATAAGTATTTTTTTCTGTAAGCACTCCTTCTGATGTTTATCCTATAAATAACCATAGATGTTGAGGAATGGGGCAATTTGACCCCCTCATTGGCAGCTATTGGGCTTTCCCTTGCTACCCTGGTTGCCTTGAGTAAAGGACTGTCAGTCAAACAGCCTGCTAGAAAACACTTATACCAGCATCAGGAATTTTCAACTCTTCATAGAAGCCATTTGACAACTGTAGCTGCAGCACAAATCTGGCTTCTGAAAGTGCAGCCCCAACTATAACTGTTTTAGGCAGTTTGCAGTTTGCCCTGGGATTTTTGCCATTGCAAGCTCTGCTGAACTCTAGATGACCCTGCAACTATTCCCACCCAAGCCAAAGGGGTAGGACTTCTTCTAGTGACCTAACAGACAGACTCCTGTGACTGATACAAAAGGGACAATACTGTGGTTGGTATAAATAAAAACTTTCATTTGCATGACAAGATCACTGGACTGGTGCAAACACCCCCTTTCTGGCTATATAATAGGACTGCTCAGTTTACTCAGTAAGTAATCTGAGAGATACCATTCTGTGCTGCCTTTTCTGGAGTTGCGACATTAGGCCCAATAAAAGGGTTCTTTCAAGTGATCCTGTAGCCTACTTTTGATAGCACAGACTGAGCTCCTAACACAAAGCAAAGACTGAAGAGTGGTAGCAGCAATGGAGACAACGGAGTGATAGTGACAGCAGCAGCATGGACAAAAGAACAGTGTAACAAAAAGACAACTGTCAAGCTGATCTGCTGAAGCAGGCAGTGGCTAGTTGTCTTGATAGCGGTGACAGTAGCAGAGCAGAAGAACTTCCATTTGAAAGAAGAGCACTAGACAAGGTTTAGGAGGACAGGTTAGAACAAGTGGGAACCATAAGATTCCACTGATTGACAGGAATGGAGTGCAGCCCCTTGCAACTCTGATGATCATCAGGAGTAGAGCTAGGAACTGCAAGTCTGATGATAGGCTAGAGCCAGCATAGGAACTGCAAGTCTCCACTGATTGACAAGAGCATAGTGTGCCCTGTGTGACTTCAACAATTTGCTGAAATGGAGCTGAGAGCCATGCAACTCTGACAGTGGCAGTGAGGGATGGACCATGCGACCTGCATTGCCTTAAAGGGGAAAATTCAAGCAACTGACAAGCCAAGTGGTAAAATGAGCAATGCAGACAGTTTCATTGACAGTTGCAAAAGAAGCAAGGCTACAAAGTGGTGGGGAGCAGCATAAACAACAACAGCAGAAGGGCAGTGATAGCTACCTCCCAAATGGCAGCAATAGTGACAGTGGCTGTAGCAGTAAGAAGTAGCTGAACAATTTAAGAAGAATGGCCAGAGCAGAAAGAAGGTTGGTGGAAGTAAAAAGCAGGTGAGAGGTCAGGAAGTTGAGGCTGAACAAGGGTAGAGAGCTGTAAAGAGCTAAGTAAGAGAAACTAAAGTGTTGGGCACTAGAAGAGTTCCAAAGTACTGTGAAGTCTTTAGGACCAAGGGCCTCAGACATCCTAGGCTTGTGAGCTATAACACTGGCTGTCATCAAGGGCTGAGGATTCTCATACCTAGGACCAAGTGGAAACTGCAATGTTAGCTGCTGTCAAAGGGTTCAGATTCACAACTTCGTTATCTTACATAAGATTGATACCATGTACAGTTTTAGGATTCCTGACCTCCTCAGCCTATGTAAGAGCTGTAACATTTACATGCTTAGGATTACCAACCCTCTTGGCCTAAGAGTTGTAACACTAGAGGGTAATGCTTGCTGCTGCTGCTGCTGCTCCATTCTGTCTACTGCCACCACTTGCTGCTGTCAAATGCTGAAAGACACAAAAGCTTCCTAAGACCAACACTTGAAGCATCTCTCCTTGCCTACCCATGATCTCTACCAAGGTAGAGCAAAAGGACCTAAGCCTGTTGATTGATGACAAAGCCATGATGGACACAGAAAGGTGACTATCTCCTTAGCTTCTCTAGACATATACACTAGGCCTCAGCACTGAGTTCAAGGTAGACAGAAGCTGGCTGAGTCAGAAGCACAGTGAAAGTCCAGGGACATTGGGCTTTTATTCTATTCACCTAAATCATATCCCAGGAAGGATTCATGATCTCTCCTGGCATTGAGATGTGCTGGCTTGCAGGAGAAAATAACACTGGTAAGGTGAAATTGCTCTTAGTACTTGTTTCAAGGTGGCTGATCTTCATGTTGTTTTTTTTTCCTTTGCCTTCAGTACTGAGGTGTGGAACCCATGGATTCATGCATGTTAGCAAGGGCTATATCTCCAGCCTTGTTTTTTATTCTTTGCTTTGATACAGGGTCTCCTGAAGTTGCACATGATGCCTCTGCCCTCTAACACACAATTTTCCTGTCTTAGTCTACCAAGTCCCTGGGATTACAGGTATGTGCCACAGTGCTCAGCTATATTGTTCTTCTGTAGGATACCCAAATTTCTTAGCTAGATTTTGGACTTATAAAAGTATTTTTTAACTTATATCATCGCAACATTTGTGGGAATCAAGGACTAGAATTTCCTACACTCTCATCTTCTTGACATCTCTGCTGGTTTTCAATCAATAATTCTCATGTTTTAAAATCATTTTCAGTGATCTGCTGAAATGTCCCATCTTGCCTTTTATCTCCTTGGGCATGATCCATAGCTCTTTTAATGACTGTTCTATTTACTTCAAATGTGGAGTTCTTTTGAGTCTGTTTATATTATCTGTTGTTTCTGTTTGTTCTTTCTTTTGTTTTTTGTTTATTATTTATGGGTATTTTATTATAAAATTTCCAAAGTACATAGTGGATTAACATGCTATTTCCCCTGCACATACTTATTTTCCTTTCATTAAGGCTTTTGGCTCTCTAACAACCAACAATGCCTGAGAATGCTAGTCATTGCAGATGATTTAAACTAATTTTAGTTGAATGATTAAACTTGAAGTTTATTCCTTTTGAGGACCTTTTCACTGCTGTGTGTCATTATTCTTACAGACTCATTTTTTGAAGTTTCACCAGAGGCAAACATTCTTAGTAGATTCTGGACTCCAATGTTATTCCTTCATATTTAAATGACTAAAAGGGTCACTATACTCTTGGAATCTCAGTGATGTCATAAGAATTGTCAAATGCTCTATGCTAATTTTTTCAATAGCTTCTATCTATTGCTAGATTCTGTGCTGGAAATTTTTCATTATTTCATGATATTTATTATCATTTCAAAATACTTAAAAGTATTTTATCCAAGTTTTTTACCTTCTTCAAAAGAAACACCATTCCAAACAATGTGACTTTATATTTATATTGTTATTATTATATTATTATGTCACTTTTAGATTTATTTCAGAAATAAAAGAAATAATACATGTGTGATATAGAAAAGAACAAGTTTTAAATTTCTACTCCACCTAACACAATTTCTATTTATTTCCTTTTCGTTTCTTAAAGTTCTTAAATTATTTCTCCTATTTAAAGTTCACTTCAAATCCATATCTTCTCCAAATTTCTTTTTTAAAATGAAATATGTGTGAAATAGAAAGAAGTACTTTGCATAAAAACATACTTGTTGTTGTTGTTAGGTGCTGTCGAGTCAGTATCTGACTCATAGTGACCCTCATAGGGTTTTCAATGGCTAACTGTTTCAGGATTGCCTTGGGAGTGGATTGCCAGGCCCTTTTCTCATTTTTGTGGTGCTGGGAATTGAACTCGGGACCTCAGAGACTGCAGTGCAGCGCTCTACCAACTGAGCTAAATCCCAGCCAAAGAACATATTTAGAAATAAGAAATTGTATTTTCAGATTTTCTATCTGAAGACAACAGAAATGAAAACTATATCTGTGCTGAACATTGACTATCTTGGCATGATCTTTTGAACCCAAACCTGAAGATCACATGGCCATGTAGTGGGAAATACTTTGAAATCTTTTCTAGTCTTACTTAGAATACATCAGAAGAAAAATATGTGTAGTAGCATTTGAAATAATAAAAGTCTTTTTTAAAGAAAAGCTATCACAATTTTGTTACTGATTTTTGTTGCTAAATTTTCTTGCATTGAAAGAGATTGAATTGTTTAAGTGAAAAGGGGCTAATGTCTTATCTATGTGTTGGTTATGGAATTAAATAAGCACACAGAGAAAAAGTACTGCAGACTTAGGAAGTGTCACAGAGGTAATAATACTAAGCAAATAGAATTTCTATGGTGCATACTTTCATTGTTCACATGACATCTTTTAAAAAGTAAATTTATAGTCTATTTATTCTTAGAAAATGTCTTACATGTGGGCCCAGACATGATCAAGCTATGGTAATGGAGGGGTCTTTTTCATTGCATCTATCTTGAATTTTATCCATCCCATGGCTGAAAACACTGGCTAAGCCTTTGGCTTGGAAATTAGGGGGAAAGATTATGGAAGGTATCAAACCTTCTTTTTGTCCTCATGCTATTTAAAATAAATAGGCATTCACATAAAATTCTCTAGAATTAAGACTGCCAAATTGAATTTTAATGTGGTTGAGTAAAAAATAACCAAAGAAAAGTTTTCTCCTTTCTCTTCCTATTTTTATCTTTTTAAAACTTGGGCTCCATTATTGACATAATCACTGCCTTGTTAATGTTACCTTTTTTGGAAATCCAGTAGGGATGTGGGGCATTTATTCTTATATGTTGAAATGGGTAAGAACAATTTAAAAGGGAATAGTTATGTCATAGTGGGAAAAAAAGTAGAGCATGAAGACAGCTAGAAAATTTCAAATTATATAAACTCTTTGGATTCATTAAGACAATATTCCTTTCTTACCAGTCTATTGATTTTGTGTGGGAATGCAGGAAAAATTTAATTTTATACTTAGAGACTAGATGAAATCATACTTAAAATCCTTCAGGCTTAGCAAAGGAGTGCTTTGTTTGCTAAATGAGCGGAATGGTTTTTAACACCTTTAAATGGAAGGAAGCCATTCTGCAGTCACAAACGAGTATTTTAATAAAGAATTCAGAATATTCTAAAATGTATTAGACATTAGACTAGTTAAAAGAAGTACAGTCAGTTTAAAGAAATGTACAGTTATTTGTTCAAGGGTCATAGACTAATCAATGTCTATGAAAAGTGTTCAAGTGTAAGGAGAGTAATTTTCAGAACTCACTTAATGTTTTTCCAGTCTCAACAACAGGTGACATTCTAACAGGCACTGTCCCCATGAGGTAATGTAATATTATTTCATTAGTTATCATACTTCTTTTGCATGAAAGAGAGGACAGAGTATTCTACTATTAAGCTGTAGGAATACTGTAAAGTGAATAGTTATTAAGATACAGATGCATGATTTATTGCAACTACAATAGCCATTATTATAATGAGTGTGGCAGTTATATTTTAAGGGTACATTAATAGGGCAAGCCTGCAGTTGTACCACTGTGGTGTCCAAACCCCTCAGGTCTCAGAAGCTAAGCAGGGTTGGGCCTGGTTAGTATTTGAATGGGAGACCATCTGGGAATACCAGGTGTTGTAGGCTTGGGAGAAGGACCTGGAAACCTACTCCCCCCCCCAAAAGAAAAGGCCATTGAAAACCCTATGAACAGCAGGGAAGCACTAACAATACTGTTTCACCTATTGTATACAGGGTCGCTATGAGTGGGACACCAACTCCACGGCACCTAAAAACAACAATGGGGCAAATATAAAAGTTCTATGTATGCTGAGGATTGAGAATGGAGAAAAACACATAAGAGAAGACTGATAGAAAACCATAGATGACAATCTTAATTGCAGATACTTTTCAAAAGAGTACTAAAATTTTCCTATCATAAACTAATATTTATAAAATATGAACTTATAATGCAAAAGTGAGTAGATATTCTAATATCTAATTCTAATATTTACTATCTAATATCTAATTATCTAATATCTAATAATTAGATAATATCTAATATCTAATTCTAATATTTACCAAATATTTATAACGTGAAGGTGGTCTTAAAAACAAATGGACCTGATATAACTTGATATTCACTTGTGGGGAAAAAAGAGGATCTATACACTGACCTTATATCCTCCACAAAAATTAACCCAAAATGGATCATAGGGCTAAAAGTAAAATGGAAAACTATAAAACTCTTAGAAGATAACAGAGGAGAAAATGCAGATTTGCTTGGATTTTGAAATGATTTTTTAGATACAACATAAAGGTATGATGAGTGAAAGGAATAACTGATATTTTTATTTCACTAGAAAATAATTTCTTTTCTATAAAAGCAACCTCAATACAATAAGAGGACAAACCACAGATTGGGAGAAAAATGTATGCAAATGACACATCTGATATTATTATCAGATATAGAATTATTATCAGATATAGAAATGTTTTAAACTTAGAAATAAGAAAATAGAACTTACTTAAAAATGAGAAAAGCACTGGAATAGACAGACACCTTCCCAAAGAAGATATACAGATTTAAGTAATCACATGAAGCGTTGTTCAACAGTATAAGTCATTAGGCACTTGCAAATTAAAACAGCAGTGAGATATCACTACATGCCTATTAGGATGGCCAAAACCCAGGACACCAATGACACCAAAGGCTGACAAGCATGTGGAGCATTGTTGTTGTTGTTAGGGGTTGCCGTGTCAGTGTCTAATTCACAGCAACCCTATGTACATCAGGCAAAACAGTAGTGTTAGTGCTTCTCTGCTATTCATAGGGTTTTCAATGGCTGATTGTTTTGGAGGAGTAGGTTGCTGGGTCCTTCTCCCAAGCCTACAGTACCTGGTTTTCCCAGGTGGTCTCCTGTCCGCGTACACCAGGCATGACCCTGTTTAGCTTCCCAGATCTGGCGGGATTGGATGCCACAGTGGTAAAAATGCACGCTGTGGAGCATTAGAAATTCTCGTTTATTACTGCTGGGAATCCAAAATGATACAGCCATGTTAGAAAATATCTTGGCAGTATTTGATAAACCCAAACATAGTTTTAGTATATAATCCAGCAATTGCAGTCTTTGGTATTTAAAGGACTTAATGTGCGCCACATGCACATTTGGAAGCTTTATTTCTACAAAACCCTTGGAAGCAACCAAGATACCCATCTTACTTATCCTGTCTAGTAGATGACAGGATAAGTAAGCTGTGGTTTGAGCAGACAATGAGGTGGTATTCATTTCTATAAAGAAATAAGCCATGAAATGATATGGAGAAAAAGGAAGTGTATACTATTAAAGAAGACAATCTGAAAAATGTACATGTTGTATGATTATAACTATGATACATGATCAAACAATAGTTGATGATTAAATTTTGATTACAGTAAAAGACGTATTGCCATTAATTTGCCACAAAATATTCCCTTTGACTTTGAACACACTTATCCCATCATTCTTGCCACTTTCTGAAGTAGTTCTAGAAGTCATGAGTATCTTTATGAGTATCTTTCATGAGTATCTTTAGTTCCATTGTCCTAACTTCCTTGATGTCTTGAATCAATAAAAAATGTTTACTTTCTATGGCCATTTTGACTTTGGGGAAGAGCCAGAAGTTACAGAGTGCCAGATACAGTGTAGGTGGATTAAGACACATCATAATGTTTCTACTTGACAGAAATTGACATACCAGAAGAAATAGTGTGACACAAAGTACTGTCATGAGGGAAGATGAAACTAAAGATTCTCATGTAAGAAGACTTCCAAACCTGCTTCAGAAATTGACAAGAATTATGGGATAAATGTGTTCAACAATGGGGGAGTATTTGTTTTGTTAGATGCCATCAAATCACATCTGACTCACTGCGACTCTCATAGGGTTTCTAATGGCTGGCTGTTTCAGAATTACTTTGGAAGTGGACTGCTGCATCTTTCTCCCATTCTTGCAGTGCTAAGCATCAAACTCAAGTCCTCAGAGAGTGGAGAGCAGCAGAGGGGAATTGATGATAACATGTATTTTATTGTAATAAATGTTTTTCAGTTAAACATCAACCATACTTTTAGATCATATCTCATATATGACATTATGGAAAAGGCAAAACTGTGCGGCTGGTATAAAGATCCTAAGTTACCATGCTTAGGAGGGAGAGAGGAATAAACAGGCCCAGAGAACATTTGTTGTTGTTGTTGTTGTTGTTGTTGTTAGGTGACGTCGAGTCGGTATCTGACTCATAGCTACCCATTTAGGACAGTAAAATTATTTTGTGTGATACAGAGGCCAATATATATCATCACACATTTGTGAGAATTCAGGGGAGCCTCAATACCAAGACAGAACCTTAATGTAAACTATGGATTCTTTGTGATAGTGATATGTCTATGCAGGTTAATCAATTATAACCAATATACTTCTATAGTGCAGTATGTCAATAGTAAAGAAATTGTGAGGAATGGAGAGTATGAGAGTATATATTCTACTCTATTTTGATGAGAATCTCAAAATGATCTAAAAAACAAAATTTATTAATTAAAACACAACAAAATACCAATCAATACTATTACCAAATAGAACATAAGCAAAATAGGATATATATATATATATATATATGATATAAATAGGACATATATATATATATATATATATATATATATGATTAATGGTAGAGGTACAAATTAAAGGGCCATTTCATATATTCCTGATGGAAATATAAATATCTTCAAATATAAACGTTTCAAATTGAAAAGCATGCATATTATTCAACAACTAAATTTATGATGTTATGCTGTTTGTAATAATTTCTAAACTCTAATAACTCCTTCTTTAAAGTGTCTACTAGTTAGTTTCTATAAAAATCCTAAATTAATACTAACTGCTAATTCCACAGCAACACATTTTTCCCCAACTAGTACCTTGTTTAAAATGAAGGGATTGGTAGATTATCTATTATAAGGATGAATTTGAAACCACTCAAGTACATGGTAACTTCTTTTTACATGAGGAGTATTTTTGCATTTCAAATTGATGCAAAATTTGTCGAAACTATTTTGCCAAAAATATTTATTTGCTTAGAGAAATGTTCATGACCTTCTATGAATTGATAAAAGAGAAATATGGAGAAGTATATGCAAAATATAATAATGAAAAAAAAAAGAAAAAGCCAATACATAGTTATGTGAACATGGAGAAAAATCTTCAAGGATACAATAGAAATTGTTAATGTTGATTAGGAGTTAATTGCATGGGGCAATAAAATAAAAAAGGAGAAATATTTTAGAATAATGGTGTGCACCTTTTAAAATGAGCAATATGATGATATAATTGCACTTATTGAAACTATCAACACATTTACATACATACCTGTAGGTACATTTAAAAATACATCAAGGTTTTCCATCAGAATTTTAGCAGAAATTAGCATAGGGAATATGTGCTGAAGTACAGTTGAATTCTCAACACCTAACAAATACTGTTGGGAAAAGGGCATGGAAATCTACTCCGGAAGCAATCATGAAACAATCAGCCATTGACAACCCTATAAGGGCCCCTGTCAGTGGGAGCTGATTCCATGGCACCTAACAACAATAGCAACACATATTTTAATGTACATAAAAATAAAGAAAAAGAAATAAGTAAAGCACATAGAATCTAAATTGGTGTAAATTGTCTCTCCTTTAGAACTGTAAGAATTTATGTATCACAGAGTATGTATAGTTGTAGGATGGGTATGAAAACATCTAGCAAAATTTTTGGCACGTAGAAATACAAAAACCCAGAAAGTTACTCAGTAGAGAACCATAATTAAAATTAATATTTATAAAAGGAACACAAAAATATTTTTCTATGATTTTTTTATTAATGTGGAAATGTTTTCATGAACTCAATTCTATGGAATATTTGGCAATGCCTTAAAATTATACATTTCATTTAGTTAAGCATTTTCTTTCATTCATAGAAATTTATTCTAAAAATTATTTAAGACTATAGACTTTTAAAAGAAATATCAATCAACAGTACTTATGATAAAGTTAAAAGCACTTAGACAAATTATGTTGCAATAACAAAATAGATACTTCTTAAATAACAGTGTAAGCAAGTTATTACTCATATGAATGTAATCTTATATTGTCATATCAATAAGACATGTAAAAATGCCTGATATTTTCATTTTTGTTAAAAATGTTTATCAAAGTATGCTGTTTTCTTTCTATTCTGTTTTTACCAATATCAATAATTGTCTTGTTAAATACAGCTAATAAAAGACAAAAAATTTAAGTACTTTTAAAGCCATACTTTGTTGTTGTTAGGTGCCGTAGAGTTGAGTCTGACTCATAGTGACCCTCATAGGGTTTTCAATGGCTAATTGATTTGGAACTGCTACAGCAGTGGATTGCTACATGCTTCTCCCATTTGTGCAATGCTGGTGATCAAACCTGGGTCCTCAGAGAGTGCAGCACAGCACTCTACCAACAAGTCCTACATTTAGAGAATAAAAGAAAATACAAAATATTGTAGTGCAAATTTTGATGTTATGAAATATTGCTCAGTTTTATTTTCTTCATATTTTAATATTTGAACAAATACTACAAAATGTGACTCATTTTGTAATTCATAAAATATTTTATATGAGCATGTACTTTGTATGGATATTATCATAATTATATTAAGAAACTCTACAGTTACAATGAAAAATAAGACCAAAAAAGGCTATATGACTCTCCTTTCCTATTTCCCTACATTGCTACTTTAATGGTTTAAAAGAAAGTTGACAGATAAAGAAGTTATGTAGGCAGGCCTTATGCTTAACTGATTTCTTCATATTTCTTGCTTTCACTTTCTGTCACTTTTTTCCTCCTCCTGCTCTTCCTCCTCCTCCTCCTCTTCTTCTTCCTTCCCTTTCTCCTCCTCCTCCTTCTTCTTATCTTTGCTGTCTTTTCTCTCTCTCTCTCTCTCTCTCTCTCTCTCTCCTCTCTGTCTCTCTCCATATACATGTGCATTTATATAATTTCTTTGGTTTCAATCAATTCAGTTCACAAAACAAAACAGCATTAGAGCAAGAATGAACCAAAAGATCAATCTCTTTTGAAAAAGTAAGAATCAAGGAAAAGTTTGCAGGGAACCTAGCAAAATTGCCTATGAACTTAGTAATTGGTGTAGAGTCCTGGAAGATTAACTTTTCAATATGAGATTTATGTTGTTGCTATTGTTGTTAGTTGCCATTGAGTTGGTGTCTGACGCATAGCTACCCTATGTACAACAGGCAAAACACTATTGTCAGTGCTTCTCTGCTATTTATAAGGTTTTCAATGGCTGATTGTTTTTTGGAAGTGGGTTGCTGGGTCCTTCCCCCCAGCCAACAGCACCTGGTGTTCCCAGGCAGTCTCCCATTCAAGTGCTAACCAGGACCCACAATGCTTAGTTTCCAAGATCTGAAGGGATAAGACACCACAGTGGTACAGCTGCAGGCCATGAGATTTATAGGAGTACAGACTAAAAGGCAATGTAGAGGTGAAACTAATCTTATTTTAAATAATCTACTATGTAAGCAAGTAGGATCGCTTTACTAGAGCACTCTAATCTCATTTTTAAAAATCATATCATCTTATTTAACAATATGACTTTTCAAAGTGAGGTTAGAGTGCTCTAGTAAATGCTCTAAGTCAGCATACTCTGAATTAGAGCCCAACTTTTCTAACTGAACATCCAATTGGCTTGTTTAGCTTTTCACATAATGCTATGCTCTGTCCTATCATTTGTACTTCTCTACTAAGGTATTCTATTCTCAACTTTAGTAAAAAAAAAAATTAAATATTCTTGGAATTTCTTGTGTCATAATTTTCATTACACCTTTGGTCACCTGTTGTTACTAGGCTCACATTATTCATTTCAGTTTCCAATGGCTGAAATTAATGTTTAAATGCATATCTCTGTGGGACAGATACTACATCTTTTTTGTAAAGGAACCAGCCAACCATGCAGTGTTCTTCAATGAGTTATTGGGCAACTCCATGGTGGTTGATCTATAGGCCACAATATGCAAGGCTGTTTGTTTTAATGAGGGAGGAGTGATCTACAAGCATGGGTGGATGCTTTGCAGTGAGCTAAACCAATACATCTTTCTCCAAGGAAAACAAGGAAAAAATAATCTATAAAAGCCACTTGACAGTTATCCTGATCAATGTGCCATATTTGTTTAATGAAGATGCTGTGACCAGTCCATTCACAATCATCCGTTTTCCACAAAATATACTTTTTGACTTCCCCCTTTTCCTTGGTCAGAGCTAGGACTATTAATGTGCAGCCCAGAAGAGCTAATCAGGGAGCTGCTTGCTGGGTCAGAATCTTGAGTCTACATGTTTGATTAAGGTCAAGGGTAATCATGCATAATGAAGTCACACTATTTGTTCTTCTGGAAGGCCTGATATGATATGTATAAATAGCACTGTTGAAAGGCTATCATTCACAGTTTGCATTTAAACTGAGGTGCATTTTATCAACAAATTAAAAAAATATACTTGAGAATGTTGTTGGGTGCTGTTGAGTCGTGTCCGACTCATAGCGACCTTCATAGGGTTTTCAATGGCAGATTGTTTCGGGATTGCCTTGGGAGTGGGTTGCCATGTCCTTCTCCCATTTTTGCGGTGCTGGGAATCAAACTCAGGACCTCAGAGGCTGCAGAGCAGTGCTCTACCAACTGAGCTAAATCCCAGCCCAAACTTGAGAATATCTAGCTCAAAAAAAAAGCTGTTTATTCATTTTTTTTCTAAACAGAACTTTGTGGAAAAAACAAAAATAAAGGAATGCTTTTATTTCTTATCTTCTTGAATCCCTTGAAAAGTGGCAGAGAGAGAGAGAGAGAGAGAGAGAGAGAGAGAGAGAGAGAGAGAGAGATGACAGGTGCAATTTATTAAAAGCCTTTGGTCCAGGCGCTAGTAAGATTTTAAAAGATAACCTTTCACTTATGCTTAATGGTAACAGTGTAACACGTGTGTTGTCTTCATTTTACAGAGATGGAAAGAAGTGTTTAGAGATCTTGAGTTCTCTAAACTCTGAGGGATTATAGCCAGAGGAAAGCCAACCTCTCTCTAAACCACACCTTTCACTGCACTTTGTGCATCAGACTTCCACCTTCTAGATTGGCTTGTCATGAGGGCCCAATGGGTTGGCATATGGAAGATATCTTAAAGATTGCTGATTTACAGTCAGGTGCAGTGGTGCATGCCTGTAATCCCAGCAACTCGGGAGACAGAGGCAGGATTGCAAGTTTGAGACCAGAGGAAGTCCGCATAATTTAGTGAGACCCTGTCTCGAAAAGTAAAAAAATGGGCTAAGGGTGCAGCTCAGTGGTACAGCACTTGCAAAGCATCCAAGCATGAGCAAGGCCCTGGGTTCAACCCCCAGTACTGGAAAAAAAAAAAGATTTCTGTCTTAGTGTCTTTGTGCTAGGAGAACTCAGTACCATAGACTGGGTAATTTATAAAGGACAAAGATTTATTTCTTAGGGTTCTAGAGGCTGGGAAGTTCAAAATCAAGGGGACACACCTGGTGAGGGCGCCTTGCTACATCATACATTGAGAGAAGCATTGTATGATGAGAAAGAGAGCAAGATATTTAACTTGTAGCCTCAAGCCCTCTTATGTTGTTGTTGTTGTTAGGTGTCGTCAAGTCGGTATCCGACTCATAGCGACCCTCTGTACCACAGGGGAAACACTATTGTCAGTGCTTCTCTGCTGCTCATAGGGTTTTCAATGGCAGATTGATTTTTGGGAGGGGGTTGCCAGGTCCTTCTCCCAAGCCTACAGCTTCTGGTGTTCCCAGGCGGTCTCCCATCCAGGTACTAACCAGGCCCGACCCTGCTTAGCTTCCGAGATCTGACGGGATCGGATGCCACAGGGCT
>VMDO01029129.1:0-23033 GCA_007922755.1 Pedetes capensis
TATTTATAAAGCAAGCATTCTTATTAGGCAGAAAAATATAAAATACATGACAGTAGATAATTATGTGTTCATTAGTAAACCCCAGTGTCAAAATTAGATGAGTTGATTAGATAATTACTTTTAAGAAGAAATGGTATTTATGGCTGAATGTTTTCAAATATGCCTGAAAGATTTCTCATATAATTCTATTAGGCAGGGTTTTAATATCAGAGAATCTAAGTAACTTGCCTACTTTCTCCAGCTAGTAATATGAAAGTTCAAGTTGTGGCCTTCATGAGAAATTCTTGCTCTTCATTGTATAGTAGGAGAGCATCCATGCACTAAGCAGAAGTGACTAATACAATCGACACTTTGTTTCCTAATATGTTGACCAGTAGGAGTCTTTCTATAAGAACACTTTTGTCACCACTCATATATCCTTGTTTTTATGCTTTTTCATTTCTAGAAAATAAGCTAAAATTTACTGAGTTATTGGAGGTCCTTTGGAATCACCTCCAAAACATCAATATAGAGGAAAGCTCCCCCCCTCGTTTCATTGGTGTTGCATTTCCTAGTAAATGAGCCTTACTTGTGAATAAATCTAGCATGTCTACTATAAGTTTTAATTCTCATGAAAATTCTTTTCTGAATTTGTGTGTGTGTGTGTGTGTGTGTGTGTTGCAGTGCTGGGGATGGAACCCAGGACCTTGTGCATGCTAGGCAAGTGCTCTATCATTGAGCAACATCCACAGCCCAGAAATTGTGTTTTGTAAAATAGATTATTAGACTACTTTTAAAAGCAAGAAGTTTTTTATAGGAAATACTATTCCTTTTTTAAATTTCTGGCAGTGTAAGGAATTAATTTAATGATACTCGATAGTTTTTGAGCTGATGTAGTAATTATAGGAACATGACAGGTAGTGTTCCTGACTTATGTATCTTGCATGTTTACCTGTTCCTTACTTATAGCAATTCCTTTTATAGTCATGTATAAAAAATAAAATCAGACTCATGCCAAATTTTTGCCACTGTGTACCTCTTCATTTTTCTCTTCCTTCATTGCTGAAAAATTTACACTTCAATACTAGTATTCTCATATGGGTATTTCTTTCAGAGAAAAATTAACCTTCATTATAAAAGATTGAATGCCACAATTTTTTAAATATGATGGTGACAGTGTCTGTTTCCATGTAGTCATTTTCTTGTATTTTCCTCTTTCCTTTCAGAGAAAGCTGTGTATGCCTTTGGACTGGGACAGTTTGGTCAGTTGGGCCTTGGCACTTTTCTTTTCGAAGCGTCAGAACCCAGAATCATTGAGCATATTAAAGATCAGAAAGTAAGTTATATTTCCTGTGGAGAAAATCACACAGCTTTGATGACAGGTATGCATTAGATTTCCTGTTTTATATTTATAGAACTAGGTATGTCTTATTATAAAATAAATAATTTATAGGATAAATGCATGTAACTTATAAAAAGAATGACTGACAAAAATGAAATTCTTTGATTGATATTTCAAAGCATAAAGTTGCAAAGTTGTTTTTATTATTTTACTTCAATTTAAAATAAATGTAAGGGTAAAATAAATGTCAGTGGTAGAGCATGTGTGTACCATGTGTGAAGCCTTGGATTCAATTCCCAGCACCAAAAAAGTAAGTGACCCCAAAATTTAGAACCTTAAAATAGGCCATTGATCAAAAGTTAAGACAATAATAACATACTTTTGCAGAAGGCTGGAATCCTTTTGAAATTTTATCAGTTTGAAGGCTTTTAACTCTCCCCAAACCAGAGGGAAAAATTCTACAAGAAAGAACTTATTTTAAAGCATTCTTCCTGTTCAATCTGAGAGAGCTACAGTCAGGCTGAGTAAATTCTTGTGATGCTTTTGCCACCAGGAGGCGTTTTTAGGAATCACTCCTTCCTTCCCTTTCCACACTGATAGAGAGAAGGACAGCTCAGAGACCACTAAGTGAATACATCTGCAACTCTGTGGCTTCTCCTTTATCCACGGAGATGTTCTTTTGAACCTACTCTCATCTTCAAATCTAGGTGTTCCTAATAACATAGAATTCAATAAAATTCTGCCTTTAAATGATTCAGTCACTTACCTATAGGTAACTGATATTTGCCACAATTTAAATGCTTGTGTTTTTTTTTTTTTTGAAAGGAAGGGTCTATAGTTTCCTTATTTGTATCTAAAAGTAAAGTAAAGCATCAGAAAGAAAGCATCTAGTATATTAAAATCCAGCTTCTTGTATTTCTACTTTTTTCCCTTCTTTCTAAAAAAGCTCTGGATACAATGGAGCTCATCCAATGCTGTCTGGTTAGAGAAAGTAGGAATCAGCAAATAGAAGGAACTACCAAATACAGTTCCTTCTTTCCTACAGAACCCTTCAGAAAGGACGACTTGCCCATTATCAAATACTGATGTTCTTGTTAACATAGCATGTAATAGCACTATGTAGAATGTAAAGAAGTATTATTCCTTCATTGTTAGAGAAATTTTTGATATATATCCCTTACTGTGAGGTCCTAATCTGTTTCTCTATCCTTATTGCTATTTTTAATCAACTCAAAATTGCCATTGATGGTAAATACACACTGTGTTTATGGATCATCAGACATGCAATTAGATTAGTTGAGCTTTCATATTGCCTTTCCATTCTGATGAAAGGTGTAATACCACAAATAATTGAATGTTAACTTTGTTTTCCTTTTGTTCATCTATCCTTCCCAGGGAATAAGTGTTATGGATTACTATTCGTCTAGGACTGATGAGACATGTGTAGTGAGTTCTCTTGCAGTTCCTCATTATAACCAGTAGCTCATATTTTTTAAACCTGTCTGAGTTTGGAAGTGCAGTCAGACAGCTTGGGTCAGAATTTGTTTTTCAGACAAAAGAAAATAAGATTAGAAAAGCAGACCTTAGAAAGTATTTTGGATAAAGAAAACAGAATCAAAAGAAGGAAGAGGAAACAATGAAGGTGACGGAGGAATACCCATGAAGAAAGGAGATAAATACCTAAGAGAATAAGAATCTAAAGATTCTAAATACTGGTTATCACTTATTTATATGAAATCTGTTTATTTTTATACATTAATTTTTTTAACTTACCACTTTCCTGAATTATGTTATTACCAATCATTTTTTTTCACTTTTAGTGGATTTTCTTAGTCTGCAATCACTTTGTCATAAACCAGAAATCCCCAGATATGAACTAATCATTTCTCAGCTTAAAACCATGCATTTAAAAAGCTTCTTATTGCGCTTAAGGTTGTTGTTGTTAGGTGCCCTTGAGTCAGGTCCAAATCATAGCAACCCTGTGTACAACAGAACAAAACACTACCGTACACTGTGCCATGTACACAGTCTTTTACATTTGAGACCATTGTTGCAGCCATTATGTTTCTTTTCATTTTGAGTCATACCACATCAGCAAATGGTCTTAGGGGCTTTACTCCATCCCCATCATTAAGGTCAACTCTGCTTTGAGGAGGCAACTGTTCCCCAGTCATTTCTTGAATGCTTTCCAGCCTGGAGGGCTCATTTTCTAGCACTGTATTTGATAGTGCTTCTCTGTTACTCATAGGGTTTTCAATGACTGATTTTTTCGGGAGTGGGCCACCGGGTTCTTCTCCCTAGTCTGTCTTAGTCTGGAAGCTCAGCTGAAACCTGTCCACCATGAGTGGCCCTGCTTGGATTTGAAATACCAGTGCCATACCTTTCAGTATCACAGCAATACACAAGCTCCCATGGCAAGACAAGCTGACAGACACGTGGGGGCCCTTTACATAGAGTTCAAAACTTCATAATCTGAACTAACTGATCCCTCTGGGGTATGTTTCTGTCTTACCTCTTTTGATTTCATACCACTCTCCCCTTTGTGCTCTGGGCTCATTGGTTGCCTTTTAGCTTCTTGCATGAGCCATGTTTTCTCTTGATTCAGGGCCTTTCAATGTACTGCTGACTCTGTCTTGAGGATTCTTCACTCCCTTCTTCTTACAGCTAAACATGACTCATCCTTTGGGTTTCAATTTGAAAGCCTTCTTTAATCCCCAGATTAGAGAGAAATTACCCTCCTTTTCACCCTTATTAGCACCCATTACTTCTGCTTCCATGGTGCTTACATCACTTGGGATGTAGGGTATGAAGGAGAGGCCTGAGAAGAGGAGTAGAAGTAAGAATAGCTGCTGTGGCAGTACAAAAAAGGGTTAACTATAGAGAACTGACAAGATTACTCATCACTGTTGGCCTGGTTATAGAGGGGACTAGTCAGAATTGATGGTTGGCTCATGCCATTTCCTTAAGGCAGCATTCCACAGCCCAGGAATTGAATTAATACAGGAGACAATTGGATTGATCTACGTTAGCAGTTCTGTACCAGTGACAAATTTGTTCCCCCAGAAGATACGTGTGATGTCTGGAAACATTTCTGATTGTCACAGCTGCAGAGGGTCGTTCTTCTACTGGCATGTAGTGAGGAGCGGCCAGGGATGCTGATACACATCCTACAATGAACAGGATAGACCAACACAACCAAGAATTATCCTGCCCCAAATACCAGGAGTTCCAAGGTTAAAAAACGTTCATGGGTGCTGGGATTTGGCTCAATGGGTAGAGTGCTGCGCTGCAGTCTCTGAGGTCTCGAGTTCAATTCCCAGCACCGCAAAAATGGGAGAAGGGCCTGGCAATCCATTCCCAAGGCAATCCCGAAACAGTCAGCCATTGAAAACCTTATGAGGGTCGCTATGAGTCGGATACCGACTCGACAGCACCTAACAACAACAACAATCAATGACCTGAGGAAAAAAGAAAATAGATTGTATTGAAATGTAGGGGATCAGAATACAAGCATCTCCTTCCCCTTGAGAATATGATGTATATCACAAGATCTTGCGCTACATTGCTGCTGTTCCACACAATGTCTTGCATGAGCAGACTCCAGTGTCACAAACCAACAAGGTTTAGTGGTTTATTCTCAGAGTTTCTGTTGCCATGGTTACATGTAGAACCACAGAGACCCTAGAGAGTGTGGAAAAATCAATGGACCAGAGTACATTCATTGCCAAATTCAATGGGAAGATAGTAATTGCAGTGTAAGTTAATGTATTTGTTTACAAGTAGATCAATACAAGTAGCACTTTCATAATTCTTTTCATTTTTTGCATTTTAGATATAGGCCTTATGTATACTTTTGGAGATGGCCGACATGGAAAATTAGGGCTTGGACTGGAGAATTTTACCAATCAATTCTTTCCCACTTTGTGCTCTAATTTTTTGAGATTTACAGTTCAATTGGTAAGGGTATCATATTCCCTCGTTTATATTTTTCTATTCCTAGATTTGAGTCTTTCAGTATTACATAGGAAATAAGTACTTTTATGTTTATATGAAAGAGTATCACAGATATAGCTAATTAAGTGTAGTTTCCTAAAGCCAAATGTTGAACATTATGCCACTCTGAAAATCTGTCCCTGTCCTATTTTCCTCTTTTAACATCTTCCCTTTTGTCCAAATCTTGACTCTTTTGCTTCATTCTCTCTTATGTCTCTTGAAAGCCACGACTGTGCCATGCCTGTAAGCAAGCACCCAGTGGAGTGCCTTCCTCACGTTAGTCTTCAGTAAATATTTGTAGAATTAAATGCTTCTGAGAAATGTTCCTGAGACTCTCAATCGTGCACAAGAGGAAATTGATAATAAATGAAGAGTTTTAAAAAATATGTTTTAAAAACTCTTCAAGGGGCAAGAAGAAAGGGTAATGGGAGAAAAAAATACCAAGTATGTTGCCCTTATGGCAAAATTGGGATGTACATATACAGATAGATATACTCACAAAAAAGACATGCAATACAAGAGGGTAAGGGGGAACCTATATGAATAATGTACATCAAAATGCATATATGGAAATGTCACAATGAAAAGCATGTCAGAATGAATCATGTTAAGGTGTACATTAAAAATTTCCAATAAAAAAGACATGCAAGTAGAAAGGAGACTATTGGTGGGGAGGAAGGGGAGGGGGTGGAGGGTCATGGGTGGGTAAGGGGGAAGTTAACATAGGCAATGTACAATGCAGTACATGTATACAAATGCCATAATGAGACTCATTAAGTTGTACAGTAAAAACTACTAATAAAGAGTTAAAAGTAATTAAAAATAAAGTTTTAGTGGCTAAACATTATTCAAAGAAGTATGTATAGTTTCAGTGTCATATGACCATCAGGCGTCGTATCTCTATTGTTTCTAATACTTTTGCCAGGTAAGAAGAATAGGTGTATAAATTCTGTTACTTGATGATGATAGTATTACTTCTTCAATGACACAATGTCTCATGCCATGGAACATTTTCATTAATTGATTTGGTGACCATGTAGTTAAAGCCTGCTGTACACAACATACTAGGCTAAGTATTAGCAATACAGAGTATTCACTGATGAACAAAAAGACAAAGTCCTTATTCACTGGGCTTATACTCTTAATGAAGATGATAATTTTAAGATGGGATATATAAAATGTAGAAAAAATTTAAATTTAAAAATATCTTAAGGGAAACGTACAGAGCATGCTATTCTTCACATACCATCAGGTAAAACACTATAAACTGGCTAGAATCTATATATGAAAAATACTGTGGAGTTTTTGTTAGCGTTTTCTTGAAAACCATTTATTTCTTAGAATTGATCTCATTGATCAATTTGCAAGTTGATCTCCTTTTGCCTTGTTGCATCATCATGCGTGCTTGCATTTTCCTCTAAGGACTTGTAAGCATTAAACATAGAAAATATTCATGTAAAGAAAAAGGCTTGGAGCCATAATTATGTCAAGAGACTGATTTATTCGTGAGTCATTTTTCCCCAGAACTTCTCTGAACATTTTTTGAAGTTTTTAATGTTCCAAGATTAAAATATAATATTTTCTAACTTTTAAGGAGACATGTAATATGCCAAGTACTTTCTTCTCTATATTATATTAAATTGAAAGCAAAATGATGGATTAAATTTCTTCTAGTTTTCAATCATGGCGTTTATGGAATATATATTTTAATTTGTATGCTTATGTGTATATGCACATATATGTATGTGTATGTACATGAGCACATTCGTGGAGAGAAGAAAAGAGGAAAGAGAGATAAGAGAGACTGAGAAAGAATCAGTGAGTCAGTGTGGGATGTCTACCACTAAGTAAATGTGTTCTAACTGATCTGATAATTGTTAACCCATTTGTTTGTTGCCATTGTTGATTATTTTTTGTGGATTTGTGCTTGCAGATTGCTTGTGGTGGATGTCACATGCTAGTTTTTGCCACTCCACGACTGAGTGTGGTAGAAGAAATTGAGTTTGATGAAATAAATGACTCTTGCTTACATGCAACTACTTCTCTGGGCATTGGTGATCTGACCTCAGGAAATGTTCTGCACAGAACTTTATCAGCACGTGTGCGGCGAAGAGAGCGGGTACAGTTGTGGTTTATCATGTATAATTGTATTATCTAGTACTGCAAATAACAGGAAGAAAAAATCTATTTTCTTTTTAAATCAAAGAAGGGTCTTCTCAGATGAAATTGCTAATGAAGTGATTAGAGTTGAAGATTTTTAACCTTCTTTTTTGTGGTACTTGGGGTTGAAACCAGGGCTTCACGTTTGCATGCTTTGCAAGTGCTGGACCACTGAGCTGCACCCTCAGCCCATTTATTTTAGTTTTTGAGGCAGATTCTCGCTAAATTATGCAGACTACCTCTGGTCTTGAGCTTGCAATCCTCCTGCCTCTGCCTCTCGAGTCGCTAGGATTACAGGGGTGCACCACCACACCCGGCTGATTTTTAAACTTTTAAAGTGAGTTTAGAGTTAAGCCATTAAAGATAACAAATTAGAAAATTCAGATTATCATGGGCATCCTTTCCCTGTATTCGGTGATACTATGCAAAGCATCCTTTTGTAGACCTCACTTACTACCTGAGGATGAATGCTACATTGTGTTTTCAACTCTGTGTGGATTGATGCGTCTGTTTGTTGCATGCTTTTTTTTCTATTATTGCAGTAAGAACACCAAACATAAGATCTGCACATTTAACAGATTTTTAAGTATACAATACAATATTGGAAACATAGGCACAATATTATACTGTACAGTAGATCCCTAGGGCTTAGTCATCTTGCCTGATGCTATATTCTTTTATCTTTTAGTTAGACCTCATGAGAAATAGAAGATTATATACTGTAAGCAATGAAACGTGGAAAACAAAGAAATAGGAATTTAGTTTGAGAGAGGGAATATTTTCAATTAAATTTGGAGGTTCTCTTTTCTGTGCTTTAAAGTTACTGTTTCAGTGACACATTAAAAAAAAAGAAATGCCAAATATTTAAAGAAGGCATTCCTTTTTTGAAAATTTAAATTCCTAAAATGTATTCCTTTTGAAGTAAAGCAGGTTAAATCTGGCTTTTTATTATGAAAAAGTATATATGGTATATATGGAAAGGTTGAGAAGTAATCCCATCAGTCATTTATAATTGTTAGTTTTTATTCCATGAGCAACTTTTTGTCTTTCAGAAAAGGCAACGAAAACACACATGTTTTCCCCAACACATGAAAAACAGGTTTCCAAATTGACAATTTGGAGCCTCTAAGATAGAAGGGGGCTGGGATTCAGCTCAGGTGGTAGAGTGCTGCGCTGCAGTCTCTGAGGTCCCGAGTTCAGTTCCCAGCACTGCAAAAATGGGAGAAGGAGCTGGCAATCCACTCCCAAGGCAATCCCGAAACAGTCAGCCATTGAAAACCCTATGAGGGTCGCTATGAGTCGGACACTGACTTGATGGCACCTAACAACAACAACAACAAAATAGAAGGACAACAGAACACAATGTGTTTGAGCCTTTGGGGATTATTAATATTGGTTGACTTTGAAGCCTTTCTCTTAAATATTTTTAGCAAGTGCAGAGAAGTTTATGCCAATGTTGTATGTAACATCATTTGACAGTTTATTTAATCTGCTTATTTTAAAGGAGAGATCACCACATTCTATTCCAATGGTGCGAACACTGCCTCCATTAGAGGGTACTACTTCCATGGGTGATTTATTTTCCCCCAGTTCCATCCCTTTCCGTTTGTCTATGAGCAGCTTCCCAGAGAGCAACACCTCTGACCCTGTGGAGCCACTGGATACAGGTAATATCTGCTATTCTGCCTGCTTTCAGCAGAAATGTACCTTTTATTTCTGTTGTCTTAATTCTTAAGATATTTTCTCTATTTTATTAAGTTGATCTCTCCTTACTTAGATCCCAACACCTCTTATTTGAACTCAAATCATGAAATACCCTTAGAAATAGAAAGTCCCATTAGTAGCGCAAAGTGCTATGTCACCACCGAAGCATGACTTTGTAGAACAATGGATAATATACATAGCATCTTTTAAAACCTGAAACGGTTCCATGAAATAGATGGGAGTTATACTCTTTATATTATAGATGATAAAAACAAGGCTTGAAGAGATTGAGTAACTTTCCCAAGGTGACTCAACTAATAAATGTTGTGGACAGGAGTTGAATGCAGGTCTTCTGAACCTATATGAAGTTCTATACTTAGTAATACAGAGTGGTTAAGAGCATGGGATATGGAGTTAAATTGATCTGGGGTTGCATGTCATCTCTGATATTTACTGACTACATGGCTAAATCTCTCATAGCCTCAGAGAATAATTGTGAGGATTGACATAAGGTATATAAAATAGGTAGCATTGAGCTTAGTACCTCTAGAAATCCTTTAATAAATATGCTAATGATTATTATTAACCCCTCTACCTCACTGCCTGTTGGACTTAGATTTCATGCTTTAAATTGTAAGCCCAGCTCTTTCACTATTATATGCCTTTTCCATGTAGTTTTGTTTGCAGAAATTGGTGTATCTTAGTATATGTCTGTTACTGCAGGTGTGTGCTTATATGATAGCAACTGCACAAGAAGCCAGGATGAGGATTTCAGAGTAAATAGGTTTAGAATTAGGAAGATAAATCTAAGCATCAGGGATTAAGAACCATGGCACAGATAATTTTAGTATCTTTGATATCAGGAACCTAGGCAAACAGTTGAAATAGTAAATGACCAGGAACTCAGGCAAGAGTGAGCCATGGGAATGGAATATTCACTGTAAGTAGGATCTCAATATTGAGGTAATTACATGCATCTGACTTGCAACTCTTATATGGTTTATTTTGAAAGAAGAATCAATGTCAGATGGTGCTCTTTAGCCCGGACATGGAAGAAGTCATAGTAAATTCTGACAAGCAGTGTGTACAGGAGAAAAGATTAGGGTTTGAGGAAAAGTGTTTTATACTTTAAGAGATTTGAATGTGAAGAGATGTACAGTTTTGTAGCTAGATCAAAAGGAAAAGCTGTTTTTTTGTGATAATTTGCTAAAACTCTCTTAATGAAAAGTACTTACAAGTTATATTCAAGATATAATGTGACTTTTTCTAAATCATATACGGATTATAATCTTTATAGTGGAGGAAAAGAGTTCGGGGTAGAGCTTGTTGAGAAGGTACCATTTATGCTAAAACATAAAGGATAAGAAAAATGTAGTCACACAGAGAGACAGAATATATGCACTCAAGGCAAAGAAAGTAAGAGAGGCAAAAATTTAGTGGTAGTTAATAAGAAAAGGAAAGTAGATCATTGTTACTAGAAAATGAAGGAAAAGGCAAGGGGATATGATATTGGAGAAAGAAACAGTAAAAAAAAAATCATTCCTTGTTGTATAGGCCAGAAAAGGTCTATTTAATTTGAATGTTTTTCTTAAGTAAAATAGAAAGCCACTAATGGATTTTAAATTGATGTGTTCCAATCCAAATTACATTTTAAGATCATCATGTCTATATTCATATGGATTGTATAGGGAGGCCAGACTAGTAAGAAGAATACTCATCAGCTTCTTGAAAGAGATGATGGAATCTGTAGCATGATGTTTGCAGTAGAGATGATTTAAAATACCTTTTAGACATAGAACCAACTAGACTTGCTAAACTTACTAATGGATTACATGTAGGTGTGAAATAAAGGGAAGAATCAAGGATGATTCCTAAGCAAGAGAATGATTAACGAGTTTAAGGAAGAATTGAGCCCGAGCTAGCAGTGAGACATGCAAGTGGAAATACCAAGCAAGCAGTTAAAAATACTAGATTAAGTTTCAGGAAAATCTCTGGACTAGAGATACAAACTCTGGACTAGAGAGAAAACCATCAACATAGAGATAGTATTTAAAATCTGTGGAAGTTAGTGAAATCATCTATTTCAGAGTAGAGTCAGAAGAGAAGAGGGCCCAGGGTGTACTTCTGACTCATAGTGACCCAGTGTACCACAGAATGAAACAGTACTCATCACTGTGCCATGCTCGGCACTATATCTGACAGTACTTCTGTGCTATGCATTGGGTTTTCAAATGCTGATTGTTTCGGGAGTGGGTTGCCAGGTCCTTCTCCCTAGTCTGTCTTAGTCTGAAGTTCAGCTGAAACCTGTCCACCATGGGTGGCCCTGCTGGTATCTGGTATCAGCATCACAGCAACACACAAGCCCCCACAGCATGGCAAGCTGACAGAAGAAGCTAGAGTGATAAGAGTTGAGGCATGAAAGGGAGATGAGGAAGTGAGAAGATAGATAGGCTGCGTGGATCATTATTCTGCCTATGTGATCATAAGGTAGCCCAGACAACTGGGCTGGCAGCTAGAAGAAACTGTGGGGTCAATGGGAAATACTGGAGCATATTTGTATGCCAGTGGGGATGAGCCAGTAGTCCAGGCGAATTTGGTAATCCAGGAGACAAGACACAAAGTTCTTTGAATACAGAAGAAGCTGGCATACAGAATAGTCTTTGGTAATAGGAAAGACATGTTTTAACAGGAAAATGAAAAGTTGGATGGAAGTATAGGTCATTGTGTACATTTGTAGGTGAGAAGATCAAACAGACCAGGTCTGGTGACTTCTGTTTTCTCAGTCAAGTCTCATGCAAGGCCATATTAGCTTAAATATATTACTCTGTATTTCCCAAACCTACATTTTTTGCACTCTCCAATCTATCCTTTGTAATATTTTCCACATTAATCTTCCTCAGGTGTAGTTCAATCCCATCTGCTCCATTATGTTCAAAGGATCCCTGATAGTTATGAAAATAAGTATAAATGTTCCCATATAACTCCCACCTGCTTTCCTGGCTTCATCTCTCAATGATCATTTTCTTAAGCTTCATTTAGACCGTGAGTCTGCACACTATGCCCCATCAGCCAAATCTAGCCAGCCACTGGTTTTTATAAACAAAGTTTTATGGGGAACAGCCATACTCCTTCCTTCATGTATTTTTAATGGCTACTCTCATGTTAAAATGTCAGAGGTTAAGTTAGGACAGAGACTGTATGGCTTTGTAAGCCATTACAAATGTTTACTATATGGCTGTTTAGAGAAAAAAAAATTGCCAGCTCCTAATTTTGATCAAACTGAGCAATTCAGAGTCTGACTTACTAAAAGAACATGGACTGTAGATTCAGACAGACCTGAAATTGACACTGGGCACCAGAAGAGTCAGTGAAGCTTACTTTTCTCGTATTTACCTCTCTTGTCATAATCGGGTTAACTCACATATGTCAAAGCATAAGTTCCTGGCACATGGTGAGCCTTCAACACAAGCTGCTTTCCTGTGTGTCCTCTTTCTGCCTCTTTGTTTTCTTAGTATGTGGCTTCATTTTCTTCTCCTTTCATCTCCATCTCTACCTCCCTCTCAGAATCCTGCTCATCGTTCCATGCACCTCATTAGGGAAACCTTTCCTGATTCCCAATATTTGCATGTGATTTCTCTTTCCCCTATAACATGTTTTACATTCCCTTCTACAGTGTAAGTTATATAAGAACGTACGTCCAAACATCTGTTTTACCCACTAAATGTAGATAACAAGACAAAGAATTAGCAATTATTTAAGTCATCTTTGCATATTATCTCCTGTGGAATAAATACAAAATTAGTCCTTGCGCATTCAACTGAATGGATTTGTGTGGACGGGCATATTTAGTGAAGACTTATTTAGGAGCTACCTTCTGATGGACAGGTGATCAAAGACAACATAGTGAGAAAAGTGATGAAAATATAAAGTCAAATAGAGCTGACTTTTAATTATCTGCTTTAATGTAGCAGCTAGAAGTTGTCTGTAAAAAGTTCTGTGTGCTTGTACTAGTTATTTGTTGCTACATAAAAGTGACCCTAAATCTTAGCAGGTTAAAACAACAGATGCTTATTATTCCATACAGTTTCTGAGAGTCAGGAATCAAGGAGCAGCTTAGCTGCGTCATTCTGGCTCAGGGTCTTTCATGGGACTGCACTTAACACTGTCAGATGGAACTACATTATCTAAAGGTTTGACTGGACCTTCAGCTCACTCACATGGCCATTGGTAGGAAGCTTTATGGCCTTACCACATAAGCTTCACCATAGAAATGCTCGTAGCATGGCTTCCTCCAGAGCAACTAATGATGGGGGAGAGCGAGTGAGCGCAAGAGAGAGAGAGTGCGTATGCTTGTGTGTAACTAAGAAGCTGCAGTGGCATCACAGTTGTCTACTTTGTTTAATTGGCCATATTCACACACACCAACCTGGGATAATATGCAAGGGGAAGTACACCGTGCTGAGAATGCCAGGATGATGTGGGTCATTAGGACATTCTTGGGACTGGCCCCCAGTGCTCAATATGTGGGTAGTATTTATCCCAAATAGTGTTTACCTGTCCATATGAATGAAATGGTTATTATCTAATTGGTGATAAAGTTTTCAAACTTTCAAAAAGAGATTTCTAAATCATGTTATCACTGTGAATGACCTTTGTTCAGCTTCCAACATGAGATTAAAGGACCTTAGGTGAAATTCTACCTACACTTTGTGTTATAGAATAACTTGTTTTCTGTCCAGTTGCTTTTACCTTTTCTGTTGAAATCTGGATTTCCTTTTACTCTTGCAATCATTCAGATTTTCCAGATAAAATAACCAATGAAATGGAGACAGAAAATTCTCCAGCAGTGGATTCAGAAAGCCTTGGAGAAACTACTGATGTCTTAAACATGGTAATGATTTCTTATCTCTCTAGACATGACTTTGATATGAATCTTAGTTCATCATATGCTTGTGTATGTATGCTTTCTATGTTTTTATGTGCATAAAAAGCTGCTTTGCTCTGTTTTAGAATTGTTTATTAGCACATACTAATTGTACAAGTTAATAGGTTTCATTGTGACAATTCCATACATGCATATATCAAGCCTTGATTATATGTAACCTCACTTCCACCCTTTCCTGCTCTCCCTTCCCTTCCCACAATACCCAGTCCCTTTCTCCTTTCCTAACAGCCCATCTTCTATTTTTAGATCGTCTTTTTTTTTTTTTTTTGAAGTTTTCACCTGTGACAGAAAACATGCAATGAGTGGTGGGCTTATTTTGCTTCACAATATCTTCCAGTTCCATCCATTTTCTTGCAAATGACATGATTTAATTCTTACTTACGGCTGAATAATACTCCATTGTGTATATATACCATATTTTTTTTTCTCCATCCATCTGTTGACAAATACCTAGGCTGATTCCATATCTTAGCTATTATGCATAGTGCTGTAGTAAACATTGATATGCAGGTATCTCTTCTGTATGCTAGTGGTCTGGGATTTGGCTCAGTGGGTAGAGCACTGCGCTGCAGTCCCTGAGGTCCCGAGTTCAATTCCCAGCACCGCAAAAATGGGAGAAGGGCTTGGCAATCCACTCCCAAGGCAATCCCGAAACAGTCAGTCATTGAAAACCCTATGAGGGTCGCTATGGGTCGGATACTGACTCGACAGCACCTAACAACAACAACAACAACTTCTGTATGCTGACTTTATTTACTTCAGATATATACTCAGGAGTGGCATAAATAGATCATATGGTAGATCTATTTTTAGTTTTTTGAGGAACTTCCATACTGTTTTTCATAGTGGCTATACTACCATATACTCTTGCATCTAATCTATACCCTTTGAACAGTTTTAGAGGGTTGCATCTGATTTTGTAGCCCTCTAAAACTGTTAGAAGAGTGCATATTAAGTTTGAGAATGTATGATAATTTATATTCCTACCAACAATGTCTAATGGTTCCTTTTTCTCCACATCTTTGCCAGCATTTGTTATTTTTTATTTTATTGATAGTAACCATTCTGACTAGGGTGAGAGAATCTCAATGTATTATTGATTTGTTTTTTTTCTGTTGCCTAAAGATACTGGGAATTTTTACCTATGTTTGTTGGCCATTTGTATTTCTTTTCAGAAGTGTCTGCTCAGGTCATTTTCCCATTTTTTTATTAGAGTACTTGTTTCATTATGAAGTTTTTGAGTTCTTTATATATTATGGATATCAATCCTCTGTCAGACGAATAACTGGCCAAGATTTTCTTTCATTCTGTAGGTTACCTCTTCACTCTGTGCAGAAGCTTTTTAATTTGATATAATATCACTTGGTAATTCTTGTTTATGTTTCCTAGGCTTACTGAGGAATCTTATTCAGGAAATTGTTCCTGTGCAAATATCTTGAAGTGTTTCCCCTATGTTTTCCTCAAAGTTTCAGGTCTTAAATTAGGATATTTGGTTCATTTTGAGTTGAATTTTGTGCAGAGTAAGAGATCTGCGTCTAGTTTCAGTCTTTACATGTCCAGTTTTCCCAGCACCATTTGTTAAAGAGGTTGTCTTTTTTCCAATTTATGGTTTTGTACCCTTCTCAAGAATCAGTTGTCTGTAGATGTACAAATTTATTTCTAGGTCCTCTGTTCTCTTTCATTGGTCTATATGCCTGTTTTTATGTCAGTACTATGCTGTTTTTGTTACTGTGGCTCTGTAGTACGTTTTCAAATCAGGTATTGTGAAGATGTTAAAGTAGATGTCCTCTACCTGTGCCAACCAGAGCTTCTCTCAGCATCTTCTTAAGCTGTATGTTTCATGTACAGAGCAAAGCTGAGTGTTATTCACCCTGCTCTTCTTTCCTCTGTGGTGCTTGCCTTGTGATTAACAGGGGTGATTTGTAGCCGAAGCTAGTTGCTTTGCTCACTGGAAGAAGTTAGTGGGGAAAGTAGAGTTCCCCTGGTAAATATGGTTTCCAGGGCTTTTGGGGCAGCACACTCCAAAGATGGAGGAAAATACCAGTCCTATGCAGCATGTCAACAAGCTAACATGGAATATGGGACTTGCCTGGCCTAAATCCTCTGTGGAGCTTTTAGAGCTGTGAGCTCTGAGGGCAGGCTAATGCTGGTTCTGTGGCATATTCCCTGAATCCCCCTACATGCAGAGAGCAGTAATGGAGTCACAAAAGAAATGAGCTGAGATAGTGGTGGCAAGATCTACATCATCCACTGCCCATGGTTCTTGTTCTCCCAGACTTGGCTCCTATGCAGAATCACACACAACTGTTTACTCCCCCAGGTTCTGATAGCTGGATTCCAAACCTCTCAGTTTGAAGGGAAGCACCTTTCCACTTCTCACACTCCAGTTTCTTACTCTTGGCAGGGATCTTGACTAGGAATCCACCAGCAGTCCCTCGGTTCTTGTGTTCTCTGGTGAAAGAGTTCAGATGAGACACAGAGAGCAGAACAGAGCACAGGCAAGGTTTATTGTAAAGCCATACTAGACCCTTAAGGAATAAGAGTGGGCAGTAGCTAAGATACTTATTGCTGAGAGTAAAGACCTAAACTAACCTTACCAGTTACTTTGTGTCTTTAAAGACCTAAACTAACCTTATTAGTTACTTTGTGTCTTCAAGGGAGACGCACCCTATACCTAGGGCCTTTGATTGTAAAATAGATTAGTTAACTTGTTTGGTAGCCTTCAAAAGAATGGAGCCATAGCCAGATACCCTAGAATAGTAAGCCTTTGTTTATAAGTAGGGCCCATTAGAACAAAGCCAAGCTCTTATTCAATGATTGTCATTCAGGTGTCCTGTGAGGTTATGACCCAGGTCATGGCTGGAAACAGGAATCATGTTTTTAATCTCTATTTTTTCTATATGCCATTTAACTTTTGGTTGTTGTTGTTGTTGTTGTTGTTGTTGTTGTTGTTGTTAGGCACTGTCCATTTGGGTCTGACTCATAGCGACCCTATGTACAACAGAACAAAACACTCCCCAACTCTGTGCCATGCACACAATCTTTTTTATGTTTAAGGCCATTGTTGCAGCCAATGTGTCATTCCATCTAGTCAAGGTTCTTCCTTTTTTTGTTGACCCACCACTATCCCAAACATTATGTCCTTCTCCAGGGACTGGTCCCTCCTGACAACATTTCCAAAACACGTAAGACACAGTCTGGCCATCCTTAGTTCGGAGCACTATGGTTGCACTTCTAAGGCAGAGCTGTTGGTTCTTGAACTTTTTATTCAATTCTGTAAGCTTGAGAAAAACAGAGCATGTTCTTCCCTTTTAGTTTTCTATCTCCAGATCTGTGCACATGTCATTATATTTGATTTTTGTCTTCTTGAGCTGCCCTTTGGAATCTTCTGTTTAGTTCTTTAACTTTATGATGTCTTCCTTTTACTTTACTTGCTGGACATTCAAGGGCAAGTTTCATGGTCTCTTTTAACATGTAATTTTTATTTTTTTTTCCCTGTCTTTTTAAATAACCTTTTGCTTTTCCTTATGAATGATGTCTTTGATGTCATGCCACAACTCATCTGGTCTTTGATCATCAGTGTTTACTTCATCAAATCTGTTCTTGAGATGGTGTCTGAACTCAGGTGGAATATACTCAAGATCATCTCTTGGCTCTAGTACACTTGTTCTAAATTTCTTCAATTTTAGTTTGAATCTGTCTATGAGTAGTTGATGGTCTCATCCATAATCAGCACCTAGTCTGGTTCTGACTTCTAATATTGAGCTTTTCCATCATCTCTTTCCACAAATGTAGTCAGTTTGGTTCCTGTATGTTCTGTCTGGTGAATTCCATATGTATAGTTGCTGTGTTTGCAATGAAAAAGTTGTTGATTTGACAAAATTCTATCATGTGATCTCCAGCATGGCTTCTCTCAATTCCCCTTTTCTCCCTGACCTGCTAATATCTAAGTAACACTGTTCCACAGCACCCTCAGAGTGACTGTGTCAGAATCTCTCCTCCAGACCAAACTGACTCTCTAGGAAGCTGCCTGCTGAGCCAGTGCAGTTACATTGCCTCAGGGGTCCTGAAGATAGAAAAATGTAGGCGTCCTTTATGTCCAGAGCAGGAAGCTCAGATAAGAAGATCTGTGTGAAGATGGTTCTGATTTCAGCACTGTGAAAATATCCTGGGGAAGTAAGAATTTCTCCAGAACCAGATCTCTATATAGATTCCAGGTTTAGAATATATGTCTTCCCCAGCCCAGGAATATAATTTTAACAGCTGGAAAGCTGATGGATGAGGGGTTATTGGTGCCACAGATTAGAAGGAGATAAAATCGAGACCCATAAGGACTAAGCTTAGAGGCCTGTCTACGAAAACTAGGGATTTTCAAAACTATTGGGTGCCAAATCCTGCACTAGTGGGGCTCACTGAGTGCCTCTTTCTCCCTCCCTCTCTCTCTCTTCTCTCTCTCTCTCTCTCTCTCTCTCTCTCTCTCTCTCTCTCTCTCTCCCCTGTTCCAGTGCCTGCCAAGGGGGTACAGCCCCTCCCCCTGGAAAGCTCATGTGGTGGGTGCTGGGGCATTCTGTTTCTCCTACTCTTTTGCTATCCAACAACTCTATACTTCTCCAAGTCCCAGTTACTCCACTATTGCATTCCACCACTCCTTTAGAGTCACTCATCTCAGTGAGCAACTAGAGTCCTGGTTTTTTTATTTATTCTAACTTATAGAGAAGCAGGTGAATGCCACTCATCTGCAATTGCAACCCATCTTTATAAATCTTTGGACAGAATCTGGTCCTCTCAGTTGCTCATGTTGCCCCTGGCTCAAACTTGTGATCTTCCTGCTGCCTCCAGGGTCTCTGGGATTACAGGAATGTGCCGCGTGCTCAGGTGTTTAATTTTAACCAACTTTATTGAGATAGAATTCACATAAAATAAATTTATTTCTCCCTTCACATCATTAGTATGGCAACTAAGGATAGGTCATATTACTTTCTGAACTGTGTTGCATTTGTTTAACCATATGTATACTTAGAATGTGTACATATAGAATCATATATGTGATCTTCATTCTTTTTAGAACATATTTTTTAATTTATTTCAGACACATATGATGAGCCTGAGTTCCAATGAGAAGTCGTTAAGATTTTCACCAATTCAAAAACAAAAGGTATAATATAGAGAGTTATTATTATGGTGGGTAAGAACAGTTGTAATTATTTTTCAATGAAAGGTTTCTGAAAAGAACACAAGAAAGGTAAACATTCACTTGCTTTAGAATTTAAAAGATAGGAGTATAATGTACATGACCACTATTTGGCTTGGCCTCTTGGTATGTGTTTTTCATGATTACCACAAAAGTGATAGAATTTTGTTGCCAGAATTTTCTTTTTGGGATTACTTAAGTTACAATAGTTATACTTTTCTAACTTTTAGGCAATAGATTATAATTGCAGTTCTTATTTATAGTAAGAGGCTACTGATTATTAGAGTGGCTCTCTGAGTTTGGTGGAATATGTTTTTAAGTGAGTTACTGTGCTGACTTTATTGGATGATAATAATATCTTTTCTACCTCTAAAATTCTGTGATTTTAGTGAAAACATTTGATAATCACTTTCCCAATTTTTGAACTGGGCTTTGATTTTATGAAGAAATGAATAGCATAAAGCCATGATCACAATAAACATTTAGAAATTAGTCAGAGACTGTTCATAAGTGAGAAAGAGAGACCTTTAATAACAAATCGCAAGAGAACAGAATAGTCTATGGTTTCCTTAAGCCTGGAGAAATAAAAGTCTGCTATAAAATGCTTTGTTTTTTCTGGCTTTAAGGGCCAGTGGAGTGAAAGGTTGAGATGTTTGGAGATTAAGAAAATAAAGCAGAGAAATATAAATTGAAGGAAAAAGCCTATAGAAAACAATTTCTGTTTCTGGTTACTTTGCCACCTTGTTAAGTTAAAAATCCTTAAAACCAAAGCCACTGAAATGCATGCAGATCTTGCTAAATTATAAAAAGTTATAGCCAGTCCTAGTTAGCCTTAGCTATATTAATGAGAGACATGATGAATAACAGCATTCCTTTGAATATGGGAGAGCTGTTTTGATACAGTTGCATAAGGTTAATGAATGTTGACTGCCTTAATGACTGACTATACTTCAAGCTGCCATCTTGCCTGTGTCTTTCCTTCATCTTGTCTTAGACTCTGGGCTTGGCCTCTTCTGAGCTGCCTTATTGTGTGTTAGGGAAAGAAAGACACAAAAAGTCTGATCAAAAATATAGTGAATGTTTAAAATTTTTACAAAAAATTGATTACAGCAGTTCTGGAAGTCCCTTTTCCTGAGTGTCTTTATTTTCATCCCCTATCATGGCAGGGCTCTCTGTCACACATCACTTCTGGTGTGGTAATTTCTGTCAAATAAAAATATTACAGTAAGTTCTCATCTACCTTCTTCACCGAATCTGGTACTATATAACTTCTGGTTCTTTCCCGAAGTCAAAGTGACTGTGAAAGGTAAGTGTTTTGTATCAATTCAGGACATCCAGGAGGCCATGACAGTGCAACTAAAGACATTCACAAAGGAGGACTTCCCAAACTGCTTCAGAAAGTGGCAAGAATAATGGCAAAATTGTGTTCAAAGCCAGGGGGAGAGAATTTTGAGGGGGATTAATGGCAACGTGTCTTTTACTGTAATTTTGTTTAAACATTCACATTATCTTTTGATCAAACTTAATATATTTAGAAATCAGTTTTGACAAGTAGACCTGTATCTCCTTGGGCTCTGTAAAGAACCTTAAGTTTTTAAGACTTTTTGAAGAACAGAACTAGAACAAATAGAAAAGGAAAGCACTTCCTTTTAAGTGGATACATATTTCATATTTCATATAGTCCTTTTAAGTTTAAGCTGTACCAGTCCTACTTTAGTGAGTAAAAAGAAAAAACATAAAGACTTGTTATACTATTTCTATTCATCACCTTGTTAATTTGTAACTTGTCTTGTTTTAATAATTTTGTTTGGCAAAAAATAACCTCTTCCTGATATAACATTCGTCACAATTTGTAAAATTTGATTTAGGGAGGTTTTTCCATCCAGATACCCAAATTCTTAAGTTATTTGCACTCATTGACTTATAGATGTAAATGTAAAATCTTGGCAGTAATTTATAGTAGATAAATTACCTTTGTCAACTAATAGTAGTATAATGGTTACTTCAAAAAATTTACAGAAACAAGACACAGTTGAGAAACTGATGCAGCATACAGCTTGTACTGAAAATGATGATAGTAATGAATATGAATATGAAGAGATGTCAAAAACGAAAGAAGGGCAAGCATATAAACAACATGTAGCAAACGAGATCTTCCTGATGCAAGCAGCTGAGACTATGGAAGAGTTTTCAGATGAGGAAGTAGGTAATGACTCAGACCAGGTGGGAACTCAGGATGACACCAATGGAAGTGATTTACCAAAAGAGCTGTTTAGACATGAAAATGAAAGTGATATTGATCAACTTGATGCTAAGGAAATAGAAAAGGAAAGTGAAGGAGAAGAAATAGTCCCTGAGAAGAAAACTGAGCTGGTGGAAATGACAGGTATGAAAGATATCAGAAAAAGGGAAGAGAACATAAAATGTGTACAATATGATACATTGTCTGACGACTTACTAGATAAAGATGTGAATTCTGAGAATGAAGAAAATAAAAGTTTTGTTGAGGAAATGAAAAGTAGGGACCCAAATGAGATCTGTGACAGTGAAACAGAATTGATAGAAGAGCCAGAAAGTTACGTGGAATGTGAAAGCCAGAGTCAGCAAGGCAAAGCTAAGAGATTCAACCAGCTCGAGTCAATGGAAGTTAGTGATGAAAACAAAGACGATGATGAAGTGGAAACTGAGCACAACTTGTTCAGCAGACAACATGTTGAACAAGAAAATGAGACTGAACCCAGAATGCCCAGAATGGTGGCAATATATGACTTAAAGCATGATCACTTATCAGGGATACCAGAAGAGCAGGAAGGAACAGAGGATTTGGAAGGCAGTGGAATAGAGAAGCAAGTGGTACAGGCACATGAGGAAAATGTGGAGGTTCAAGGAGCAAGAAAGGAGGATGATGCAGAAACCCTATCAGATGTCTTTACAGACAGAGCAGAGGTGAGTGAAGGCGAGGGAGAGTCAGAGGATGGGCCTGAAGGTGGAGGGGACCAAATCTGTGAGGAGGGTAGTTCAAGAGTGGAACAGCGGCAAAGAGAGGAGAAGGACGAGGAGTTGGAGGAGGAAGAGGAGTTTGAGGAGGAGGAAGAGTTGGAGGAAGAGGAGGAGTTGGAGGAGGAGGAGGAGGAAGTGGAGGAGGAAGAGGAGGAGGAAGAGAAAAATAAGAGAGAAATTCAGAGCCTGGGTAAAGAAGAGAAGGACTTAGAAGAGGAGGAGGAATGGGAGAAAAGGGATGAGGAAGAAGGGGAGAAAAAGGAAGGGGATGAAGGCCATCAGGAGGAAATGAACCAAGAGGTGGAGGAAGGGGAAGAGGAAGAGCAAGGAGAGGTGGGAGGAGAGGAAGAAGAACAAGGAGAGGAGGAAGAGCAAGGTGAGGAGGAGGAAGAGGAAGTAGAGGAGGAGGGAGATGTAAGACGAGGAGAAAGAGCAGAACAGAGTGAAGAAGAGGAAAGAGATGAGGAAGAAGAGGAAGAGGGAGATGGGAGAAAGGAAGGAGAGGTGAGGAAGGAAGGAGAAGGAGGAGGGGAGGAAGAGGAGAAAGAAGATGGGGGCAATGAAGAAGAAGAGGAGAATGAGGAGGAAAGGGAAGGAGAAGGGGAAGAGGAGGAAGGAATGGAGGAAGGAGAGAAAGAAGGAGAGGAAGGAGAGCAAAAGGAAGAAGAAGGAGAGGAGGAGGAGGAGGAGGAGGAAGGAGAGGGGGAAGAGGAAGGAGA
>VMDO01029130.1:7601-23123 GCA_007922755.1 Pedetes capensis
ATATATATATATATATATATATACCCTCCCAGCTTCTAGCCTAGATTTAAGGAGTTAGAATTACCAGGCAAACGGCCAGAAACTCTGTGAAGTTTAAAGCCTTCCCTCTGGATGCTCTCTTGGAGTTGAGAATACCACCCTGGGTCTTGAATTGTAACATATGACCTGATCTTTGAAGAACACTGCCCAGGGTGGACACAGTCAGCCAATGGGAGTAATTCTGCAGTATAAATGACCCAATTTCTTCAACAAATAAATGGCACAAAATACCTGGAGCAGGAGAGAGGGAACTGTTACAAATTAAAAGACTGGAGGCCCGTCAACCACATGCAAGCGTGTTTGGCTCCTGATTTGAGCAGACCAAAAATAGGCATTTTTGAGATAATTGGGGAAAACAGAACATAGATTATTTGGTGTTAAGGAATTATTTGTGTTGGATGTGATATTCGTGTGGTGGTTGTATTACAAAAACAAAGTCTCTATCTGCTAGAGATAAGTGCTGATATATTTGGGGATGAAATAATATATTTGAAATGTGTTTTTAAATGTTCCAGAAAAAGAAAAAGAAAAGAAAAAAGGCGGGGAGGAGGGAATGATAAAGCCAGGACAACAGTGTTGATAACTGTTAAAACTGAGTAATGGGTCTGAGGGGCTCTTTGTTCTATCCTCTTTTTGTATATGTTTGAAAATTATAATGAAAATGTTTTAAAAGAATGACATGATCAGCCAGGTGCCCTGGCGCCTGCCTATAATCTGTGAGACTTGGGAGGCAGAGGCAGGAGAATCATGAGTTTGAGGCCAGAGTAATTTAGCCAGACCGGTCTCAAAAAACAGTAAAGAATAAAGGGGGTGGGCCTGAGCCTCAGGGGTAGAGCATTTGCCTAGCAGCCTTGGGGCCCTGGGTCCACCCCTAGTGCTGGACAAGAAAATGAAACCTAAAAAAGAGTGACATGATTCACAAGGATGTGAAGACCCCATCCCTTCCCAAGTCTGGTTTTCTTTTTGTCTTTTCTTTCCTTTTCTAAAATGTAAACTTAAATTTTTATTTATTTATTTATTTATTTATTTATTTATTTATTTTTGCGGTACTGGGGGTTGAACCCAGGGTCTCACGCCTGCACGCTCTGCAAGTGCTGCACCACTGAGCTGCACCCCCAGCCCATTTTTTTTACTTTTTGAGACAGGATCTCGCTAGGCTACGCTGACTGCCTCTAGTCTTGACCTTGTGATCCCCCTGCCTCTGTCTCCGGAGCCACTGGGATTACAGGCGTGCGCCACCGCGCCCAGCTCAATTTTTTTTTTTTTTTTTTTTTTTTTTGAGACAGTCTTGCTATAACAGCCCAGGCTGGCCTTGAACTCTTGATCTTCCTGCCTCAGCTTTGGGAGTCCTGGGATTACAGGTGTGCACCACCATGCCCAGTTTACAGTCTGATTTTCCTGACTCCGCCTCTCAGGGTCTTGTCAGCACTACCTTGGGGGTAGGCTCTTATTTCCCTTGGGAGGTGCTCCATGGGATCAAGCCATGTTAAATGAGCTTTTCCTGTGACTTCTTTGTCTGTTTTTTCCCAGGGAAGGGAGGTGGAAAGCCAGAGAGGCACTTTGCCTTTGCTGCTTCCTCGTCACATCCTCCATAGCACTGGTCCCCAACCTTTTTGGCAGTTTCATGAAAGACAAATTTTCCACGTATCAGGAAGGTGGGGTGCTGATCTGGCAGGAGGCAGAGCTCAGGTGGGAAGGGGAGCAATGGGGAGTGGCCGTAAACACAGATGCAAATACAGATGGTATCCGTCCCTGGATGGGGGTGGGGGAGGAGGAGTGGGGGAGGTTGGGGACCCCTGCTCTATAATGTGAAATAGCTTTCAGGTCCAAGCAGGACAACTGAGTCACCTCCAAACCCAGCAGAGCTCTCTCCTCCATCTACTCCCTGGGCACAAGAGCAGAATCCCAGATTGCAAGGACAGAAACGCGAAGTTTTCCAGCTGAGCCACAAATACCTCTTAAGGGGAGGGGAGTCATGTCATCAAGCCGGGGAGGGGGATGGGAACAAAAAGGCAAGGTTTCCTCTCAATGAAATCATCAGGGAGAAAAAGCAAGAATCACTGGAATCCGGCCTTAGTGACAAAGGAGTCACAGGGTAGCTAGAAAGTAGTTTCTATTTTCTTTTCTCTCTTTTTTTTGTACTGGGGGTTGGACCCAGGGCCTTGCACTTGCATGCTCTGCAAATGCTGGACCACTGAACTGCACCCCCAGCCCTTTTTTTTTTTTTTTTTTACTTTCTTGAGACAGGGTCTCCCTAAGTTACTCAGACTGCCTCTGGTCTCGACCTTGCGATTCTCCTGCCTCCGCCTCTCAAGCTGCCGGGATTACAGGCATGGGCCACCGTGCCCGGCTCTATTTTCTAAAGTTTTGTTTTTCAAACCCAGTCCTCTTTAAGGTTAATTAAGAATGTTAAAGAATGTTAAAGAATGTTAAAGAATGTTAAATTAAGAATGGTAGATGAGTGTGTGTGTTTAATTAAAACGTGAGAGGAAAGGGATAATATAGAATGTAATTTTATAGTATATGACTGTAATTTACATTTTCATAAGTAACTTTATATTACATATATATTTATTTTATGTTTTAGATTACGGAACTACAAGTTTATAGTGACCCACTTTTCAGCTGCAGGCAGGCAGTCCGTCACTCTGACAAAAGTCCCACTCGTGGCAGCTTCCCCTAAATCCGGGCAAAGCACTTCCACAGAAATCAACAGTCTCTTGAACTTTAATCTCTCAAGTCCAAGTTCCACTAAGTGCTGTCAACAAAGAACACACAGGGCAGAAGCCACGTATCTGAGCTCTCTCCCCTGGCCTCTCGGCTTTGCCTGAACGTGCCCGTTCCTGTCCCCACACCCCGGTTCTGATTCGGGCAGCTTCTGCCTTCACTCCTCTCAAGACACTACCCTCAGCCTTCGCCCTCTGTCCTGTCTTTGGGCCAGCCATGCTTCTGCACTCATTAAATGAAGGACCAAGCTTGGAAGCCTACTTCTGGGTGCCCACAAGGGGAAACACCATGCTGTTATCCAGCCAGAATCAAGGAGGGCATGGTGGGCATTTGTCTGCTAGCCTGAAGTGTCCTCCCACAGTCTGTCCTTCCAGGTTTGGCCTTGACCTCCCAGGAAAAGACAAATAGCACCAAACTCTTTATAGCCCACTGGTGTGTTAAAGCGATGGTGTTGCTTATGCACACAAGTTCTGGGACTGTTTCCGGCTTCCCCATATAGTGGCTGGGGAATCTGTGGCCAAGTGACGTGGCTCCTCTGAGCCTTGGTTGTCTCATTTTTACGGTGGGCAGAGGAGTAGAACTGAATGAAATAATGACTTCAGCAGCCAGCATGGTACAGCTGCACAGCAATTGGACTTTAAAAAGAAATGTGTTTGATCTGAGGTTGGTTGAATTCATGAGGGCAGAAGCCACAGATACGGAAGGCTGACTATGCATCATATCCCAAACTTGAGACCTAGCCCTGGAAGAAGGTCTCGGCAACCAACCAACAATCAGTCATTGAAAACCCTATGAATGGTAGAGAAGCACTGACAATACTGTTTCACCGTTGAGCGCAGGGTCACTATGTGTCGGACACCTACTCGATGGCACCTAACTACAACAACAACAAAATCTAGCCCAGACACTAACATCAGAATCCCTGGACTGAGCTCAGGTACCAGCAGTTTTTTGTTGTTGTTGTTTTTTTGTTTTGTTTTTTGGAAATTTTTAATGTACACCTTAATGTGATTCATTCTGACATGTCTTTCATTGTGACATTTCCATATGTGCATTTTGATGTACATTATTCATGTAGGTTCCCCCTTACCCTCTTGTATGCTTCCCCCCCACCCATCAAAGACTTCTCTATCATTTACTTGGTAATATTTTTCTGTATGTCCTTGGGTTCCAGTTCTGTTTAAGATAGAAAGTTTTCCTGCAGTGAACTTTGTTTTTATCTTGTCAGAACAATTGCATGCATTTTCTAGACCATTTATAATAACACCATTCTTAGCTTTTTTCTTTCCTTTTATTTTGATCTGACCCTTGAATAGGATTTTTCCTTCTTATAATTTTGATTCGGCTCCCACATATGAGTGAGAACATGCGGTGTTTCTCTTTCTGAGCTTGCGCCCTTCAACAGAAGAATGGATAAAAAAACTATGGTACATATACACAATGGAATACTACTCAGCAATCAAGAAAAATGAAATATGGTCGTTCGCAGCAAAATGGATGGAATTAGAGAAAATTATTTTAAGTGAAGGAACACAAGTACCAGCAGTTTTTGAAAGCTCTCCGGCGTGGTTCATGTGCAGTAGCGTTAGGCGCCCCAGTGCCAGAGGTACAGGCAGCGCAACCCCGGAAGAACGGGAATCAATTACATGTGGCGAGTGAGAAACCATATTTTATGCGCAGTGTTCTCTGAGGATGGCTGTGGACACCATGTGAGGGGCTGGTGCTTTCCTTGTCCTTGGTGCCCAAGGTGCAGCTGCTCCGCCAAGCACCCCCAAGCTTGTCTTTACAAGAACTGGCCTAACCCCTTTTCCTGTCCCTCGAGCCACTGGGCCTGGCATGTCCACAGTGGCCCTGTGATTTGTAAGCCGGAAGCTTTGGAGTGGACGGGGGCTGGAGGTGGGAACCTTGGAAATCCTGACTGCCACAGGCTACATGTAGAAAGTAAAGTCCTGGCAGTGGATGAGAGATGGCTTAGGGCATGCGTGATGCAGAGGACAGTTTCCGCTGGGGCTTCTGAGGCTCTCCAACATTCATCCGGGTCTCTTAGAATTTCAGGGGTTAGCTTTCTGGGTCGCCATGTTTGCTACTTGCCAGTCCTGTCCACACTGCACCCCGGTAGGCTGGAGGCCACACCTCTCCTTTTGCTAGATTATCCAGGTGTGAAGCCTGCAGCCTTAGCCCTGTGGAATCTGATCCCGTCAGATCTCGGAAGCTAAGCAGGGTCGTGCCTGATTAGTACTTGGATGGGAGACCATCTGGAAACAACGGGTGCTTCAGGCTTGGGAGACGGACCTGGCAACCCCCTCCCAAAAATCAATCAGCCATTGAAAACCCTATGAACAGCAGAGAAGCACTGACAATAGTGTTTCCCCTGTTGTACAGAGGGTCGCTATGAGTCGGATACTGACTCGAAGGCACCTAACAACAACAACAATCCAGGTGTGACAGGTGAGCCTCTTTGGGCAAGGAAAGGTTCTGGAAACTGGGGTGATCTTGTCTGCTGTGACTCCACACTGGCCAGCCTCAAGGGCCCGTCTGCACCTGACCAGTTTCACCTGGGCTGGAGGCCTGCAGGAAGACATGGGGGGCGGTGGTGCATAGGGGAGAAAGGAGGAGAGTTCGCAGGGGGCCCTCAGGAAAGCTGGGAGGGTGGGAAAGACTTCAGGGCGCCAGCAAGGGAGGGAGATCAGAGGGGAGGGAGGGGAGGAGACCAGGAGATCAAGGGAGGGCCGGGGCCAGCAGATCTCAGCCCCCACATTCCTTCCGGAATTTTTTCGTTCCCTTGGTTATGGAAGAATAGCAATTAGCAAATCCAGTAAAAAGAGCCAGAAATGGGGATTGTTTGCACGTTCGGGGGCCAGGCTGCAGGAGCGGAGGAATGCGCCCAGGACTATATATAACCGCTGCCTCAGCCCACCCACCTGTCCGGCGGGGTGAGCGATGGCCTGTTTGCTCTGGGCTGGTATGAGGCTCATTTCGCCCTGGGAGCCCACCATCTGGACCCGAGCCTCGCTGCCAGTAGCTCTCGGTGACCATATATGGCAAAATGATATCCGCGATAAAAAGGAGCCAAATTCCCCAGTTGCGTCAGCCCCTAGAGCACTCAGCCCGCACCCCTCACGGCCCCTTTCTCGGCCTCCCGGCCCCCACCCTGTCTCCGGAAACCCAAGGAGCTCAGTGATTGGCTGGGGGAGGCCAAGGGGGCGAGGCCGTCTCCCTGCCTGTCTTCCACTGCCTGCTCCGGCCAGGCTGACTTGATTGCTCCTTTGGGGTGCGGAGGCTGATGGGGCAAGGTCAGAGCTGAGTGCTTGACCTTGGCCTTAAACTGTTGTTGTTGTTAGGTGCCCTCGAGTCGAGACCGACTCATAGCGACTCTCATAGGGTTTTCAATGGCTGACTGTTTCGGGATTGCCTTGGGAGTGGATTGCCAGGTCCTTCTCCCATTTTTGGGTTGCTGGGAATTGAACTCGGGACCTCAGAGACTGCAGCACAGCACTCTACCAACTGAACAAAATCCCAACCCCTGGCCTTAAACTAAGAAGATTAAAATTTGAGTAATTATGTTCGTTCCAGAAGGCAGCCTGCCTGCTGTGGTGCCATGATGCATGTGGGTAGGGGGCGGAGAGCGCCGTCCCAACTGGGTTCTGTCTACCCTAAGTTCCAAGGAGGAAATAAATGAACCCCATGGCCCCATGTCCCCTCAGTTTCCACCTGGATGAAAGTTCCATGCTGAAAGCTTAGCTGAGGAGGGAGGAATAAAATTGACACCCCTCCCCCCATATACTTTCTCCCCACTTCTTTCTTTCTTCCCCTCTGCGCTGCCCACTACAGTCAAACCTAGTGCACAGGGTGCCCGGGGGTGTCCCCACTCTGAGCGGGCACTGTGTGGAAGGTGACCAGGTCAGGCAAGACCCTCACCCTCACGCGGCTCAGGCTGGAGGGGTGGACGTCTGCTGTACTGGGCATCCAGCCACCTACGTGGAGTCCTGAAAGCTTCCGGGAGGAGGTGGCCCTTCAGCTGAGTCCTAAACGACAGCAGTTGTTATTGTTGTTGTTAGGTGCCATCGAGTCAGTATCGACTCATAGCGACCCTCATAGGGTTTTCAATGGCTGACTGTTTTGGGATTGCCTTGGGAGTGGATTGTCAGGCCCTTCTCCCATTTTTGCAGTGCTCGAATTGAACTCGGGACCTCAGAGACTACAGCGCAGCGCTCTACCAACTGAGCTAAATCCCAGCCCAAAGGACAGCAGTAGTTAGCCTCATAATGGATGGGTCTGAGAACTAGAAACCCTAGGCTGAGGAGAGAGACCAAGGGAAGGGCGAGTTGAGCTGGGAGGCACTGAGAGGTCCGGACCTCTGCCCCCTCCCTGGCCTCCTCTGTCACAGCTGAGCCCATCACCCTGAGCATACGCACATGCCCATAGGCCAAGGGAGGCGCGCATGCGCACACTCACGCACACAGGAACGTGTGCGGAGATGCCTGCTCAGTGCCACGTCACGTAAGCGGGGCAATTTAGGGAAAGGGAAGAAGAGAAGATGGATGGCTTTCCAATGAGAGCCAGAGAGGGAAAGCAGGCCTGGGGGAGGCACTGGGCCAGGAAGGGTAGAGGGGAGTGGGAAGGGCGTGGGCATGGGAGCCAGGAGGTGGCTGGGAGGACACGGATGTGCTAGTAGGCTCTGGGCTCCCCCTGGCTGGGAGAAGGCACAGAGGAGTGGAGAGAGCTGGTCAGCAGAGATGGAGGGGGACGAAGCATTGGCTATCCCGTGTTCCAGCCCAGCTCAGGAAGTGTGTGCCTGTGTCTACCTGGGCTCAGTACCGGCTGTGTGATGTAGGCATGCCCTCACTTCCGGCCTGTGGAAGTTATGGCCCCCTTATAGCTCAGCTTCTCTGAGCTGATGGGCCACAGAGGCTAGGGCCCTGGCCCCAAGAGGCCCCTGAGAGAATGCTGTGGCCACTGTGGCCCTCAAGGGAAACGGACCTCTTCTTGTTCTCTTTAGTGTGCACACCAGATGTGTCCCCTGAAGCCGTGGAGGGCCTGAGGTCCTGTCCCAAAGGGGTGAGTATCATTCACTGAACAGGTCTTCAGAGACCTGTGTCCCCTGAGCATTTGGAGGGGATGACAAGATTTGGGGCCTCACTCTAGTCATTGCTTCTGCAGGAAAGCCTCCCTGGCGCTCCAGGGCTCAGCCGGGTACCCTGCCATGTGCTCACTGGGAAGTCACAATGCAGTGCGGCAGGATACATTCAGGGCAAGTGAGATGCGTGGTGCGAGGTCTTCTATGGCCCCAGAAGTCACACATGGTCATATTCACTATGTTTCATCCACAGCAGCACTGGTACAAACTGGGAGGAGACAGACAAGGGCACGAAACCAGGAAGCAAGGATCTTTAAGAGCCATTCTTACTGGGCGCGATGGCGCATACCTGTAATCCCAGCAGCTCGGGAGGCGGAGACAGGAGGATTGCAAGTTCGAGACCAGAGGTAGTCTGTGTAATTTAGGGAGACCCTGTCTCAAAAAGTGAAAAAAAATGGGCTGGGGGTGCAGCTCAGTGGTCCAGCACTTGCAGAGCATGCAAGCACGAGGCCCTGGGTTCAACCCCCAGTACCACAAAAAAGAAAAATAAAAAGAGCCATTCTTAGAGGATGGTGATTGTAGTTGCTAAGTTTTGGGCTAATTTGTCACCAAGCCATAGCTAACTAATACAGAGGTAGATATTCTTAAAGGGGTGCTTGGACCAAGGCTGACAGACATGGCTTAACTCTGGGTCTCTATATTGCCTAGGAGGCTTTCCATTATAAGAGACAAAAAAATTTCACTTCAAACTGAAATACAGAAAGAAATTTGTTGGCCTCTTCTGTAGGTCAGCTTTCTGTTACTAAAACAAATGCCTGAGACAATCAACTTATAAAGCAAAAAGGTTTGTTTTGGCTCGTGGTTTAGAGGTCTTCATCCATGATTGGTGGGCGCTGTTGCTTTGGGCCTGTGGCAGCACATTATGATGAGAGCGTGTGGCAGAACAAGTCCACTTGTCTCATGGTAGCCAGGAAGTGAAAAGTAGAGGGAAAGGGAAGGGGCTGGGGTCCCACTAGCCCCCTTGAAGGCAATGCCCCCAATGATCTGAACAGCTGCCATCTCTTAAAGGCTCCACAGCCTCCCAATAGTACCTTGCTAGGAACCAAGCCTTTGCCACATGTACCTTTCAGTGACACTTAGGGTCTGAATTATAGCACACATAACAGAAAAACCTAGAAATTGTGCTGGTTTCAAGAGTAGCCAAAACTAAGATTTCCTGAGGAAGCTCACAATGGATTGTCAAATGGGCCTCATGGATAAGCTACAGGGGTTTAAGGGACGAAGGGGACATCAGTGAGGACATTGGACAATGGAGATTCACTGGGCTCTTCTCTCCATTTTTGTATGTTTTCAGATTTCTGCAACCAAAAAGTAAAAACAGCACTAACAAAGAATAAGGACACTTCCTAGGAGGGGGAAGGAAATGGTTGGTTTCCTTCTTCGCACATGTAGAAGAATCAACCACAACTACACGCATACCACCGCACTCTCAAAGCACAGAGAGATTCTTTGCACGAGTTGCCCCCCTATGTCTCTAAGACCTGCCAGATGACAACTGCTTTCCAATAGCCTCCTTTCTAGTATGAGAAGCTCACTTCTCTCTGACCTCTGCTCTCCTATGAATCATTGCAAATTGAGGCCACCCTATGTGTCTGTCAGCTTGTTGTGCTGCGGTGGTTTGCACGTCACTGTGATGCTGAAAACTACACCATTGGCATTTCAGATACCAGCAGGGCCACTCATAGTGCACAGGTTTTGGCTGAGCTTCCAGATTAAGATAGACTAGGGAGAAGGACCCACCAGCCCACTCCCAAAACAGCCATTGAAAACCCTATGAATAGCAGAGAAGCACTGTCAAATATAGTGCCAGAAAATGAGCCCCCCAAGCTGGAAGGCATTGAAGAGACGACTGGGGAAGAGTTGTCTCCTCAAAGTAGAGTTGAGCTTAATGATGAGAATGGAGTAAAGCCACTGTGACCTCTTTCTGACCATGTGACACAACTCAACATGAGAAAAAACACAGTGGCTGCAACATTGGGCTCAAACATAAAAAGGTTGTGTGCATGGCACAGTTTCGAGTAGTGTTTCATTCTGTTGTACGTAGGGTCACTATGAGTCGGATCTACCTTGACAGCACCCAACAATAGCAACAGCCTTGCCAAAGAGGTCAGGACCCTCAGTTTCATTGGATACAGGAACAGAGTTTGTAGACAAGGACTGGCACCTATCCTGTTAATGGCACTGTCCACAGCACACAGGACCGGGCCTGGTGCATGATAGATGCTCCATTTTTGTTGAATGAATAAAATGTCTTTAAGAAGAAGCAGGGGTGCTGGGATTTAGTTCAGTTGGTAGAGCGCTGCTCTGCAGTCTCTGAGGCCCCAGGTTCGATTCCCAGCACTTCAAAAATGGGAGAAGGACCTGGCAATCCACTCCCAAGGCAATCCCGAAACAGTCAGCCATTGAAAACCCTATGAGGGTTGCTATGTGTCAGACACAACTCGACGGCACCTAACAACAACAACAACAACAACATAAAGGGGGTTGTCAGAAGAGCTGGAACCAGACCGGGAAGTCAAAACAGAACAACCGGGACAATGACTCTCCCTCAACATCTGTGGACTTCCTCTCTCTCGCTGTCTCTGCTTCACTGGGCGTTTGCTCCATTCTATTTCCTCTTTGTCGGTCTCCCTCCGCTGACCTGGTGCTGCGCCCACATCAGCTCAGCGGGCCATAGCCCCTCAGTGCCACCTCCTGGCCCACTTCACTCTCAGCTTCCAGCTCCCACCTTCCAGGGACCTTATACTGGCAGCAAGTTACTTCTCTAGCATTTAACTACTTCCCCCAAGTGGACCTTTCCTACCGATATTTAAACATTTTCAAGTGACTTCCACGAACATAACAAATTAACACACATCTTTGTAAAAAGTTTGATCTTGTCAGTTTCAGTGTTTTTTGAAAATATTTTATTAGTATTTTCCTAGTGTACAACTTGGGGCTGGGATTTAGCTCAGTGTTTAGAGCGCCGCTCTGCAGTCTCTGAGGTCCCGAGTTCGATTCCCAGCACCATAAAAATGGGAGAAGGACGTGGCAACCCACTCCCAAGGCAATCCCAAAACAATCTGCCATTGAAAACCTTATGAGGGTTGCTATGAGTCGGATACGACTCGACAGCACCTAACAACAACAAGTGTACAACTTAATGGTTTCATTATGACATTTCCATACACAAGTATCGTTGTACATGGCTCATGTTCACCTCCCCTCTACCCTCTCCTGACCAATGGGCCCCTTCTGCTTGCATGTCTTGTTTGTGTGTATATAGCTCCAAATTTTGCCTTTGAGAGCAAAACATGATATTTCACTTGTTTTCCCCTCGTTACCCTTTCTTATTGCCCTTTCTCCCCATCTTTAGCCCCTTTCTTCCCCTACATAGTCCACTTCTACTTTCATGACATAGGTATTAAAATATTGACTATAGATGTTGAAATCTGCGTCCACCTAGAAGAGAAAACATGTGACGTCTGTCTCTCTGGTCTGGCTTATTTCACTTAAAACGATGATCCGTTTCCCTGAAAGTGACATAATTTTCTCCTTCTTTATGGCTGAATAAAACTCCATGTTGTATACATACCACATTTTCTTTATCCACTCATCTCTTGATGGACACCTAAGTTGACTCCATGTCTTGGCTACTGACTAACACACACCTAATGCACGTCCCCCGTGACTGTCCTCCTTCCCTTCACAATCCCTCAAAAGAGTGTGGTCCCTGTTTAACCTCTTCCCTTTATACCTGGTTCTTACTCACTTCATCCTGGCTTTTACCTCCTTCGCTCCATGACCTAACTTTCTTCTTCCTTTAGTTTATCTTTTTTCTCCCTTTATTGGTAAATGTTGGGGGGTACAGGGTAGTACAGATTGGCTTTTTCCATTATGCACCTATTATATCACTTTTGGGCTGGGATTTGGCTCAGTGGGTAGAGCGCCGCGCTGCAGTCTCTGACGTCCCGAGTTCAATTCCCAGCACTGCAAAAATGGGAGAAGGGCCTGGCAATCCACTCCCAAGGCAATCCCGAAACAGCCATTGAAAACCCTAGGAGGGTCGCTATGAGTCGGATACCGACTCGACGGCACCTAACAACATCAACATCATCACTTTTGGTTACACTTTTATCAACTTACAAGGTATGGACTCTTTCGACTAATATGTAGTAAAACTCATATGCATATTTGGGTTATGTTCCCCTACTTTCTCCATGTACTCATGAAGTTGCATAGTTCACATTGAGATCATCCTCTCCCCCTTTATCCTTCTATGTTGATTCTCCTGCCATTCCACCTTCCACAATCTTTGCTTCCGTTTGCTAGTTCCCTCCCTTCTCCTTTCAACTTTCCATATTATCCCTTCTTTGCTAAGTTTTACTGTGCATTTTTGTATATCAACTTATGTATAGGGCTTTTTTTTTCTTCCTCTAAGTAAGATTCAGCCTGCAGCTGTAGCTCTGAGGCATCCGATCCCGTCAGATCTCGGAAGCTAAGCAGGGTCAGGCCTGGTTAGTACCTGGGTGGGAGACCGCTTGGGAACACCAGATACTGTAGGCTTGGGAGAAGGACCTGGCAACCCCCTCCCAAAAATCAATCTGCCATTGAAAACCCTATGAACAGCAGAGAAGCACTGACAATAGTATTTTCCCTGTTGTACAGAGGGTCGCTATGAGTCGGATACTGACTCGACGGCACCTAACAACAACAACAACAACAGGTAAGATTCAGCTCCCACATGAGTGAGAATATATGGTGTTTCTCTTTTTGAGCTTGTGTTACTTCACTTAAGATGATATTCTCCATTCTATCCATTTTACTGCAAATGACATTATCTCATTTTTAATTGCTGAGTAGTGTTCCATTGTGTATATGTACCATAATTTTTTTATCCATTTTTCTGTTGATGGGGCACCTTGGTGGTTCCATGTCCTTGCTATTGTGAAGAATGCTGCATTGAATATGGAGATGCAGGTGTCTCTGTGGTATGAGGTCTTGTCTCCCTTTGGGTATATTCTCAGTAGTGGTATGTCTGGGTCATATGACAGTTCTATTTTTAGTTTTCTGAGGTATCTTCATATTGATTTCCAAAGTGGTTGAACAAATTTACAGCATGACATAACTCTTGGTCCAGTACCATTGATGTTCTAGTTATTCCACTCCTCATGTTACCCGTCAATCATATCAGACATAGCTGGCCGTGCCTTCCTTGATGTCCCTGGGGTTTTGCTCTGCTCTCTGATTGCTCTGTACTGATCTTTTTGAGCTTCCTTCTCCCCTCTCAGGCTGATGTGGTGTTCCTCAGGCCCAGACCTGGGCACCATTGTCATCCACTCTGTCATTTCTCTCTGGGCAAGTCCTTCTCTTTTCTTACTTAGCAAGTCTGTTACTATACATGCATACGGGGCTGTTATTTATTCGCCTCTCCTTCCAAGAACATATTAGGACTTCCCCACACCTTTGGGACATGGTCGTGAGCGTGAGTGTCACTCATCAACCTGCCACTTCAGAACAGACGGTTTCAGAGTCAGTACACAATTCACTATGTCCCTTTTCTCTGCCTTAATTAGAGTGGAAACACTGTCTCTGAGTGTCTCTGATGGCCAAAGTCTTCTATATGATATGTTTTGGACATGAAACATACTAAGAAATAGATCTTAAGATACTGAGATTTGGGATTATTGGTTTATTTACCTATATACTAATAATGCCTTTGTTTCAGTATCAGGTTATTGCTAATCTCATAAAAACAAACTGGGAGCTGGGCACAGTGGCACATGTCTATCATCCCAGTGATTCAGGAAATGGAGGCTGGAGGAATGCAAGTTTGAGGGCAGAGGCATCCTGCGCAATTTAGGCAAGATCCTGTCTCAGAAGTAAAAAATGGGTTAGGGGTGCAACTCAGTGGTAGAGCACTTGCAAAAGCATGTGTGAGGCCCTGGGTTCAACCCCTCAGTGCCACCAAAACAAAACAAAACAAACAAACAAAAATATATATGGAAGTGTTTTCTTTTGCTGCATTTTCTGATGTTATTTCTTCTTCAAATGTTTGATGAATTCGCCAGGGAACCTATTTGGGCTTACAGTTCTCTCCCTTTCTTTTTTCTCTTCCTTCCTTCCTTCCTTCCTTCCTTCCTTTCTCTCTCTCTCTCTTTCTTTCTTTCTAAGTTTTATTGAGATAGCATTAACATTTAAAAATTGTGTGTATTTAAGATGTACAACTTGACGTTTTGATATATGTCCTGAGGCTATCATTACAATCCAGCTCTTTTATATATTTATCATTTCTAAATAGTCACTGCACGTGTCCGTGTACACACATCCGCCTGTGTTTTGAAAACACTTAATTAAAGATCTATCTTTTTTGGGCTTGGAGATTTCTTTATGGGAAAGGTTTTTGATAATGATTTCAATGTTTTCAGTAGGTAAAACTATTTATATTTTCAATCTTGTGTCAATTTTGATAACTTTTACTTTGTCAAGCAACTTGTTTATTTTACTCAAGTTATCAAATTGGCATAAAGTCGAATGTAATATTTTATTCTTTTAACCTCTTTAGGCTCTATGGTGGTTCTTCTTTCATTCCTTAAATTAACCTCTCTGTCTCTGTTTCTATCTCCTCTGCTCTTTGATCAATCTACCTTGCTAGGGATTTACCAACTTTATTGATATTTTTAATGAACCCACTTTTGGCTTTGCTATTTTTTTCAGTTTCTCTGTTTCCTGTGTTACAAATATTTGCTGATCTTTTTTTTTCTAGTCACTTTAGGTTTCCTTTGCTCTTCTTTTTCTGGTTTTTTGAAGCCGACACATAGGTCATTTCTTTTCTAAGAAAGCTAAATATTTTCCTCCTAAGTGAATACTCCTTTAGGTATAGTCGCAAATTTTGATAGATTATATTTTCCTTTATCATTCAGTTCAAAATATTTTCTAACTTCTAATTTTCCTTGTGATTTCTTCTTTTACCCATGAGTTATTTGGAAGTATGTGCTTCATTTCCAAATATTTGAGTTCTGCTAGATATTGTAATTGAGTTCTTATTTAATCCCATTGTGGTCAGAGAATACAATTTGTAAGATTTCAAGAGATTAAAATATATTGAGACTTGTTTTATGGTCTAACATATGGTCTATCTTGGTGATCATGCAATGCCCACTTGGAATGTTCTACAAATGCCAGTTGGGTCAAGTGGCTGGTGGTGTTTAGATCCTCTATGTCTTTACCGATTTTTCTTCTTTGGGAGTAGCAAATACTAGTCTAATCTAGTCTCAAATTTTTTTTTTTTTTTTTTTTCAGTACTGGGGGTTGAACCCAGGGCCTGCCGCCTGCATGCTTTGCAAGTGCTGGACCACTGAGCTGCACCCCCAGCCCATTTTTTTTTTTACTTTTTGAGCTGCCTCTGGTCTCGAACTTGAGATCCTCCTGTCTCAGCCTCCCCAGCCACTGGGATTACAGGTGTGTGCCACCGCGCCTGGCTAGTCCCAAATTTTTATCTCTAGTCTTGAGTCTCTAAGCTGTCGGCCCATATCTGTCTACTATGCATTTTTACTTGCATATTTCAAGACACTTCAAATTGAGTATTTTAGATAAGAAGTTCATGGTCTTTCTGTAGAAACTTGTGCTCTTCCAAAGTT
>VMDO01029131.1:0-23036 GCA_007922755.1 Pedetes capensis
AATTAATGTTTGAAGCAAAATCTTGTTATGTAGCCCACATTAGCTTCAAACGCAACTTGGTTTCTTGCCTCAGACTCCTGAGTGCTGTAATTACAGGTATGCACCCCCATGCCTGGCTCACGCACACAGTTTAGTGAGGCAAATCAGAGGGATACACATTTAAAGTTTTCTATTAAAATGGCTAAACATTTTAGACTTCTGAGGAGTCTGAAAAAATAATTCTTTTCTCTGGTTTGACTTTATTGGTATTGGATACACGAGAAATGTTATCTATGACCATTATGTGGTAAAAGCCCTTTCTTATTTGGCCCTAATCCCTAACCCTATTTATAACATTGTTTCTATGATCCTATATGTTCTGAATTCCCAACATAAAAATGGGATTTTAGAATATCACACATTTCCAGGTGAGCATTGTACAAATAAGCAATCTGGTTGTTAAGTGTTTTGAAATGTATTCCAACAAATAAATTAGTGAGCATAGAGTCTTCCATAATTGTATATGGGATAAGCAATGTGATTCTTCTGAAGTTATAAGTAGTATATACCCACAGTCCTGTGACCTGCTTTTCTTAGTTACTCCTACTTTAAATATTTCTTATATCCTTATTATTTATTTATAGCGTTACGATTTTTCATTGTGATAGCTATTTAAAGCTTATTTATAGCTTAATGATATTGCTTTGTGTCATCTGACTATAGTTTGCTTAATAGTGGAGTAGAAGCAAGCTGTATTCCCATAAGCAGGCCTATGTATCTGTGAACTTTCTTTTTATTCTTAGTATTTTTATTGTACATATTTATGGGCACAGAATGATAATTCACTTCATATATAAGTGTGCAAATATCAAGTCAGGATTATTAACACTTCCTTCTCCTTAAACATTTTACAGAAATTTTTTTGATTAACGTAATAATGTCAGCTTTATTTTTGAGAACATACATGTTTTCTTTATGTGCTTAATTCATTTCAAAGAACTTTTTGTTTCTTCCATTTCTGCTTTTTGAGTTTTCTACACTGTTATATGAGATAATTCCAGCTTTCATACATAATTCTCCAATTATTTTTCTTCATAGTTAAAGCACCACTGGTACTACTAAAACTCGCAGTTTGTTGCTTTTGTCATGCTTAATAATTTCTAGCATTGTCTAATTTGGAATATAACTTTTCTAGCCCTTCCATTTCTATATTTTGCATTCATTTCAATAAAACAAGGGCACCAAGCCCCAGAATAATTAAACACTTGCACTAATACTGCTGTATCAATTAGAATACTGATGGTGGCAAAAACAATGCCTGATTGTCAAATAATACCATCATATGACCATTATAAATTGTTCTTCAGTAAGTTAAGTATTGGGGGAATGATACAGAAGTGTTTATTAAGTTATGTAAAAATTGAAAGTTTGTACTTCAGGTATCTGAACTTAATGCCTTTTTCCCGCAGTGGAAATACTATGATAGCCCTTGGTTTATAGCCATTTAGTGGGTGATTCTTGGAGTAATCCTCACTGTAAACTTACGTTCTTCCCACTGAATTCTCTGCAGATTACCCTCACTTAAACTTCAGCGAGGCTAACCTCCCCTTATATCTGGGAAATGGTTAACATTATGGTGAAAAGTATTTTTTTCCTTCCCATGACACGTAAGACCTTACTTACTTTCCATACCATTTCTCCGTTTGCAGCTGTGTGTTTGCATTCTGATTGGGGACACTGGAATCGTTTTCATCATGCCAACAGTGGTGGTAATGGACGTGTCCCTTTCCATGACGCGGCCTGTGTCTGTCGAGGGGTCTGAGGAGTACCAGCGTAAGCACCTAGCAGCCCACGGCTTAACAATGCTGTTTGAGCACATGGCCACAAACTACAAGCTCGAGTTTACAGCCCTCGTGGTTTTCTCGTCACTCTGGGAGCTGATGGTCCCCTTCACAAGAGATTATAATACTTTACAGGTAAAACATGGAGTAAGTTATTCTATGTGCAGAGCCCACATTCACTGGGAGGAAAACAGTGTTATTGTGGAGTTTTAGGATTTGGAATCGTTTAATAAGTATATGGGTACTTAGTATGCATGGCTATAAGACAAAATTCACAACCTGGTAGGTCTTACGCCTATCTTTGGTAGAGCTTTGAGATAGAAATGGGGATTATTGCCTTATTTTCTCCTCTTGGTTTTCTAAGATTCTCTGTGGAAAGATGAGGTTTCAGGATACAATGCTGTGTTCTCTAGAATTCAGCATCTTTATGGTCAACACTTTATTCTTTTCTGCCTTGCCATAAAACTTGGGGAAATGAAAATAGGCCTATCTCATTAAAAAAACCTTACTCTAGAATAATTCAAAATGATATTTACTCTCCAACAAGTAGCTGTGATTTATAGATGCTGAGATATTAGCATTTTCAAACCTTGATCAGTAGGTATTGTCACTGCAATATACCACAGAATATACTTTCTGTCAACATCCTAAATCATTAACATTTTCAGCGGTATTTAGCACAGTTCCTTACCCACAGTAAACAGTCAGTAAGTGTTTTTGGAGTTAAAATGGATAGTTTAATAATTGTTATGCAACTTGGAAATCCAGGATCAAGCTACTTTGAATTTTTTAAATATTAATAATAAGTTTTTATTAAAGCATTCCTTTTATTTTCTCACATTTTTAAGAGACTTAAAAGCTTTTTTTAAAAATTGCACTGGCTTTCTTATAAGTAACTAAGCTGAAGATTTCTGACATTTAGCAGTTCTGAAATTTAGACAATTTCTGCATAAGGAATGAGAAGTAATATTTAAGACCAGGATATGTGAAGCCAAGCTGCATGGGTTGAAATGCAGGCTATGCCACTTCTAGTTATGAGGCCTGGGAAAGTTAATCTTTCTGTGCCTAGTTTCCTCACTGAAAGTAGGATTAATGTTGTGATGATTAAATCATGAAAAGTACCTGGAATGGTGTGAATATGGTTAACGTTTGATAAATTTTATCATTGGTTTTTATGCATTTTTTTAACGGTCCTGGGAATTGAACCCAGGGCCTTAGTGCATGCTAAGAAAGCACTCTACCAACTGAGCTAAACCCTCAGCTTGTGATGTGTTTTAAATTCTTCATTTCTGTTTTCCTTCAAGATCCACTTATAAAGATGTCAACTTGGGGAACTGTCCACTCTCACCTAATAAGTGGATAGAATAAAAGGAAGCTCATTTAATTATTCTTTATAGTTGAGGAAGTCTGTTTTACTGTGTTTCTTTAAGAACCTATGCTTTCCGCTGGGCATAGTGGTGCACACGTGTAATCCCAGTGGCTCGGGAGGCAGAGGCAGGAGGATCGCAAGTTCGAGACCAGAGGAAGTCCGCATAACCTAGCAAGACCCTGTCTCAAAAAGTAAAGGGAAAAAAAAAAGGGCTGGGGGTGCATCTCAGTGGTCCAGCACTTGCATAGCATGCAAGCACAAGGCCCTGGGTTCAACCCCTAGTACCGCAAAAAAAAAAAAAAAAAAAAGAACCTGTGCTTTGGGGCTCTTAGAAACTCAATGTCCCCTGTGTAACATTCATGTTTTGAACAGTTTACGTTGTTTTCTAATGACAGATTAAAACAATAAAGATTAATGAGCAATTTTATTTTTTATTCAATCAGGAAGCACTAAGTAATATGGATGATTATGATAAAACCTGCCTGGAGTCTGCCTTAGTTGGTGTTTGCAGCATTGTTCAGCAAGAGTGGGGTGGTGCAATCCCTTGCCAGGTAAGGATCAACTCTTTTTCATTGCCCTGAGTTAAAAGCATGGACCACCATGGTGCTTTGATTTTCTCCAGGCTCTAACTCAGCATGCGTCATCATTCACAAACTACATTTCACACCCGTGGCACCTTTTTCCAAGAAGGCACCGAGTCAGTCCAATCATATCACACCAATCTCAATCGCACTCATTTGCTCAGAAAGCCGCAAAATTATGCCTTAAGGAAAGCATCCTCCTGGTAAATTGACTCACTGTGAACTAGTACTGTTTGGATAAAAGATAGAGGGCTCACAGTGGAGTTTCAGAACTACATTCCCTGGAAGGGGTGATTATGATTTTGAGTGATGGGATTGTAAACATCATTACAGTAGAGTCTGTCTTCATTATCTCAGTGTAGCCTTTATTCAGCAAACTTCTGACTATCTTAACTTTATGAGTTGTCTAAAAAGTGAGGAGTATGAATGTCATAAAAACCTTTTGTTCATTATGTATAGTCCATGGTGGGGCCACATTAACATCAAATCAAGTTAGAGTAGAAGCAGAAAAAGAGAATTGGAAGTTTTCTATTAATAGATACTTTAGAGAAGTGGTAGCATATTTGAAGGAGAAAACAAACATTGCTAAAAGGAAGATCATAATGGTCTGCAACAGAAGTCAGCTTTTCTGTGTCTTGGGCCTTACAGGTATCTGTCAGTTATTCAACTCTGCTGTTACAGCATGAAAGTAGTCATAGATAATAAGTGACTGAATGTGGCTCTATTCAAATAAAACTTTATTTACAGAACCAGGCATTGGGCTAGATTTTGTTTATGGAGTATAGTTTGCCAGAGATGTTGGTGTCTTTTTTTTTTTTTTTTTTCGGTACTGGGGGTTGAACCCAGGGTCTCTCACTTGCATGCTCTGCAAGTGCTGGACCACTGAGCTGCACACCCAGTCCATTTCTTTTACTTTTTGAGACAAGGTCTCACTAAATTACACAGACTGCCTTTGGTCTCGAATTTGTGATCCTCCTGCCTCTGCTTCCCCAGTCTCTGGGATTACAGGTGTGTGCCACGGCCCCTGGCCTGACTCTTTATTATAGGGTCAACACAGGATTCCTTAGTAGTATCAGTGGCATCATTGGTATTTATTTGTTAATTAAAACTAAGATCATGGATGCCTGCACATGAGGGAAGGGATTGATTGAAAAGAAGTAGAAGAGGGATAAAGGAAGTAACGGATCTGGTTTTTTGTTGTTTTTCTTTTGAGTTGGGGTCTCACTGTGCAGCATAGGCATCCCACTCATGATTCCCTGCCTCAACCTCGCAAGGGCTGAGATTACAGGCATGCACTACCCTGCCTAGCTACTAACTGTTCTTTATCTAGATTGTGGGGATGGTTACATACTGGGTGCAGCTGTCAGAACTGTATAAGTAAAAAGGTCAGTTTGACTGCATGTAAATTATATTGCAATAAATCAGACTTTAAAAATAAAACAACTTTTTCTTACTGTGGAAACCACAGTTTGATAGACTATAAATTCTTGGGTTCATAAAGATTCTGAGCTACTTCTAAAAGGTTAAACAGAATCTCTTCAGTGGGCACTTGCTAAAAACACCAGCAAATGGCTCTTGATCAATTCCTTTTCAAGAAAAAAAAAGTTTGACACTTTACTTCATAGACATTTATTTATTTTAGTAAATCCACATAGATAGAATATCTACTTTTCAACAATAAACTGAACAGATGATGGGACTTTTTGTTTTTATTCTGTTTATTGAGGTTCTGGGGGACTGAAGAACCCAGTACCTCACGCATACATTGCAAGCTTTCTTACTACTGAGCTGCACCCCAGCCCTGTCTTTTTAAAAATTTTCTTATCTTGAGACAGGGTCTCACTAAGTTACATAGTCTGCCTCTGGCCTTGAACTTGCTACCCTCTTGCCCCTGCCTCCCAAGTTGCTGGGATTACAGGCGTGCGCTGCTGCACCTGGCCACAAATGAAGTTTTGTCCTCAGGGTCTTCTGAACTAGTAGTTTTACCAACAAGCACAGTTTCACTTGCTACTTCTTTCGTGATCTTAGAGAAGCCACTCAGAAAAAAAGTTTAAGAGCCAGACCTTGTGAACCATGCAGACTTCTGCCTTTTGATGTTGTCCTTCCTTTGAAAAAAAAGAATCTGAATTTGAGATAAACTGAATCCTGAGGGTAAGGAGCAGGGCCCAGATGCACTTAGACCTGCTGAGTGAAGCAAATCCAAAGCACTGTACTAGAGGTAGGAGTTGTTAGTGATTTTGTTTATAACCAGTTACTATCAAATTATTTAAATGTGGAATTTTTTTAAACCAAGATTTTAAACACTGGACTATGTCTTCATAATGTGAGTAAAGTCTGTCTCATTTTGCCATTACGTGGAATATTTCATTATCACATAGCATCTGAAAAAGCCAGAGCCCTAGAAGAGAAAATTGCCTTGTAGTCCATTGATCCTCTTCCCAAAAGATGAGATTCCTCCTAGGAAACATCCATTAAGCATCCTTAGGTTATAGAAGTCAGTACTTCTCTTGGTATTTCACATGGTGTGGCCATCTAATACTGTCTTAATGGCCTACTCTTATCAAGTTATTGGACGAGACTGAGGAGAGGAAAAATAATCCTCCCCTGGGATGCTTGGGATTGCCCTGAAGCTATAAGGAAGGGGGAAATGGTTTTGCAGCTACCATCTATTGTTGGCATATTTTATTGGCTTGTTCAAATGGTAGGTTAAATATTAAGCATTTTTTAAAGGTTCCATACACTTCCAGTTTGCCTGCAGCTGTAGCCCTGTGGCATCCGATCCTGTCAGATCTTGGAAGCTAAGCAGGGTCGGGCCTGGTTAGTACTTGGATGGGAGACCACCAGGGAACACCAGATACTGTAGGCTTGGGAGAAGGACCTGGCAACCCCCTCCCAAAAATCAAACTGCCATTGAAAACCCTATGAACAGCAGAGAAGCACTGACAATAATGTTTCACCTGTTGTGTACAGGGTCGCTATGAGTCGGATACCGACTCGACGGCACCTAACAACAACACGTCCAGTTAAATAGTCTTTATAAATACCTTTTTTAAAACAGTTGTCATTTTAGTTGAATAGGGATAGAATTTTTCATCTTTAAAAATAAAGTGGCAAAATTTAGACTTCCTGGCTGGTACTTCCTTGGGACGCACACAAAATATGTTGTGCCGTTTGTTACATTAGCATCTTAGGTACCCACTCCTTGTCTAAGAGATGGGGTTCTAGTTTTGATACAATCAAGTAAAAATTGGTTATGAGTGTTTCTGGCATTTTTTTAAGTGTTTGAAGTCAAGCTTTTTTAAAAATTTAATTGAATTAGAGAAAAATGCATAGATTTTAAAAACACAGTTCACTAAGTTTTCACAAATGCGTACGCTTATGTAACTAGTAGTACACTTAAGACGGAGAACATTTCCATCAGCTCACGGAACTTCTCATGCCCCTTACTTGAAGTGAGAACTGTGAAGACAGCTGCTTTAAATGTGTGATTTAATGTACAAACCTCCTCTGTCTCTTTGCATACAGGTTGTTCTGGTCACCGATGGCTGTCTTGGCATTGGTAGAGGGTCACTGCGACATTCCCTGGCTACTCATAGTCAAAGAAGTGAGAGCAACAGGTTTCCTCTACCTTTTCCTTTCCCGTCTAAGTTATACATCATGTGTATGGCAAATTTGGAGGAGGTAATATCTTTCACCACGTTCTCTTTAGTTTGATTGGTACATTTTAGGGCTTAGTTTATTTTTTACTGTATCCTTTGTTTGTTTCTTTGTTTGTTTGCACTACTGGGAATTTGAACCCAGGGCACATATTAGGCAAGTGCTATACCACTGAGCTGTACCCCTAGTCTCTTTTTTATTTATTTATTTTTTTGTTTAAGACAGGGTCTCATTAAGTTGCATAGGCTGCCTCTGGCCTCGAAGTTGGTAATCCTTCTGCCTCAGCCTGAGTTGCTGAGATTGCAAGTGTGCACTATCACACCTGGTGTTGTTGTTGTTGTTGTTGTTGTTGTTGTTTGGTACCTGGCTCTAGTTTTTAGTATATTCAATTAGTACTTTTTATATATGCCATGACATTGTATTGCATTGTTTTCAACTAAGGCTGGTTACTATGGAAAAGACTCTGAGTCTCAAAAGTTCTTTTGACATTTCAGAGTGTTGCCCATCTTGGGAACATAGCATTGTTATCCATCCTGCTTATAGGTTGTGAAGGGTTGAGATGTTCTTCTTACTGTTAGTTATTTCCCTTACTCAAGAATTCTTATATCTGTTCCACCAGAAATGGTGAGAAATGTCAGGGTCTCACTAAGTTGCCTAGGCTACCTATGGCCTCAGACTGAACGATCCTCCTTCCTGAGCCTCCTTAATCGATGGGATTACAGTTGTGCGCCCCAGCCTGACATGTTTTATTAAACACTTTACTTTCTAGTTTTTCTGTTTATTTGGTAAAGTTGTTTAACCTTTTTCAACCTCAGTTTTTCTCCCTGTAAAGTGTAGATAATGACAGTTCTTGCCAAACAATGTTAGAAACACTTTGGAGAAACGATCCTGGGTAATAACTAACTGTGGTCTCCCTTGAGAATATTTACAAAATTATTGCCGAAGGAATAGCCCTACTGGTATACTTTCTTCTTGGGTAACCTTGAGTCAAATTGTTGTAGTTATTTCCTTCTTATATTGGCTGTTAAGAAAATCATCTCAAATACTTATTGCTTGTGTTATTTCGAGGTCTGTGACCTTAGTGTGTAGACAGTGATCTAATAATTTGTGCCACTTTAAAGGAATCACTTCTTCTGCTTTGTAGCTTCAGAGCACCGATTCCTTAGAATGCCTTGAACGTCTCATAGACTTGAACAATGGTGAAGGGCAAATTTTTACTATTGATGGTCCCCTGTGCTTGAAAAATGTACAGTCCATGTTTGGGTAAGTATATATTTAAAGCTTTTTTGTCTTCTTTATAATCCAGTGTTATAATTTGATGTCCAGGAAGAACATCTGTTTTACTGTTTCTAATTGTGTGATTTCATTTTCCCCAAGTTGCCCATTTCTCAGATAAAATGATTGATAGTAGTGATTTTGGGAGTTCACTCCCTTTTAAGTTAAGCACAGTTAAATCTATAATGCATCTAAATACTGACCTCCTTACAATGACTCAGTGGTTTCAAAGAGTAACTTGCTTTGGTGCTTTTCTGCATTGAGGTAGCCTCACCAAAAACCTCAGATGTGTTCTGTTTCTCAAATGGTCAGATTTGGTTTGGGAGGCAGAATGAATAGAAAACAAACTTTGCATCTTGAAAAATTACTTTTATATGTACCATATTATTCTTCCTATAACAATTAATCATCATATTCTAGAAAACTGATAGATCTGGCATATACGCCTTTCCATGCTGTTCTCAAATGTGGCCACCTAACGGCTGATGTACAAGTCTTCCCCAGGCCAGAACCTTTTGTTGTAGATGAAGAAATTGATCCTATCCCTAAGGTCATTAACACAGGTAACTTTAAAAAAACTTCCTTCTTAGTTTTCCTGTTATCCTGTCTTCTAACCTGGGACTTTTATTTTTCTTCTCCAACTAGGAGAGTTGAAAAGAATCATATATTCTGATACAAAGGAGCCATTGTCATTAGTACTTCAGATTGATAGATGTGTTACCTAAGTGGCAAATTATTGGTCTTTTATGGGGAGGCTATGAGTTAATCTCCAATCCTAGATCATTATAACCACAAATTACTGGTAGAGTTGGAACTCGTGGCCATATTCAGTAACATTGACATCCCTGAGGTGATTCCTCAGTCTCATGCTTGCCCAACTGAGTTACTTTGGACACCTGAGGTGATTCTTAATAGAGAGCCTGAGGTTGATTAGCATCCTAACTATATGAAGGTATCTGAATGGCTGTCTTCTAGATTTGGCTCTATGACTTTCACTATGTGACCCAGGAAGTCATTACCCCCAGTCCTTATGGGCTGTGCAGGTGGAATCAACCAGGTGGTCTCTGTGCTCTTAGTTCTGGTATACTGAACTCTTCCGGTCCTGCCGATTGGATCATGATCGAAAGAAAGTGATATGCTAAGCTTTCACCTAGCTTGTGTTGCTAGTACCATGCTTAGCTGAGATCGGCAACATCAAGAATCAAAAATACCAAATAGCAGAGAGGAAAGTTACGTCCCATTGAGTGGTGGGTATCTGCTAAACCTCTTAGGGATACATAGCCTCACTTTCAGTTACTGTTGTTAAGCCTAGTATAATGTCTGATGCCTAATAGGTAATTGTTCAGTTAATAAATGATTGCTATTAAGTGTGCAGTAAATGTTCATTGTTTTATATGTAGAGATTCTAGAATGAAGGGCTATGGAGCCTCCTTTTTACTTTTGTGCCTTTAGCTTTTGACTACCTAGAAGCAAGATATCCATCTCTTTTCATTGTGACTAGACAGCAGTATATTAAACTATACCAAATATTTTGTTGCCTTCAAACCAGGTAATTTCCACTTCTCTCTCATCCTTTTTTTTTTTTTGAGTTGTAAGAGGTTGAACCCAGCACCTTGTGAATGCTAGGCAAGTTCTCTACCAATGAGCCTTACTCCTAGCACCTTTTTTATTTTTTATTTTGATACAAGGTCTCACTATGTTTACCCAGGCTGCCTCTAGCCTCAAATTGTGATTCTGCTACCTCAGCCTCCTGAGTTGCTGGGATTACGGCACTTGGCCTCATCCTTTTTTGATAAGTAATTTGAACATTCTTCTTTCTAATATAAACTTTCAGACTAAGATCTTTGTTGTAGCTTATATTTAAACCACTTTAAAATATGGCAGGCCTTTTTCTACTCAGATGAAAAATATCTAGCTGCTTGTGCTGATAAGTATGTTCCTCAGCTAAGGGAAGTTATGGTAGGAAATCTCCTCATGTATTAGAAGTGCACTGCACTCACCGTGATTCTGATTTTTCAAAATTGTTTTGAGAATATGGATAAATGCTTAGAAGAAAAATTGAAAAGCAACTCCATAAAATATTAATAGAGGTTTCTTTTTATGATGAATAATGAGTGATTCTGTTTTTCTTCTTTATGATTTTTAGTGTTTTCCAAGTTCTGTGTTAATTATTTATATAATCAAAAAATTTTAATAAAAGGTTTTGGTGTCTGGGTCTGGTGGCATGCAGCTATAATACCAGTGACTCAGGAGGCAGAGGCAGGAGAATCATGAGGCCAGAGGCAGCCCATGTTAAATTAGTGAGATGCTGACGCAAAATAAAAAATAAAAAATGCACTGGGGATGCAACACTGTGGTAGAGCACTTGCACAGTATAGGCTAGACCCTGGATTCAACTCCCAGGTACTGCCAAAAACATTAATTAATTAGTTTTAAGAAAGGTTTTGGTTAAAACTTTTTTCTACTTTAATTTTTCAAAAAATACTTTTGGTCTTCAGTACAGCTTCTAAAAAGCAAAGAAATGAACCGGGTACAGTGGCACATACCTGTCATCCCAGTGCCTTGGGAAGTGGAAGCAGGAGGATTACATGCGCAAGGCCAGAGGCCGCCTACTCAACCTAGCAAGATCCCGTCTCAAAAAGTAAAAGAGGGTCTGGGAGTGCAGCTTAGTGGGAGAGAGCTGCAAAGCATGAGTGAGGCCCTTGGTTTAACACTACAGTACCACAAAAGAAAAAAAGAAGAAGAAGAAAAAGCAAAGAAATAATTGTCATATTGGTTTTATTTTGTAGTTGTTAAGTGCCATCAGGTCAGGTCCAACTCATAGTGACACTCATAATGTTTTCAGTGCCTGAATGTTTCGAGATTGCTTCGGGAGCGGATTCCCACATCCTTGTCCCATTTGTGGGATGCTGGGGATCAAACCCAGGTTCTCAGGGAGTGCAGAGCGGGCACTCTACCAATTGAGCTAAACCTCAGCCATTGTTTTTGTAGAGACTGTAGTTCTCAGGGAAATGTTTTTACTTTACTTTCCAAAGAAGACTCAGTGAAGTTGTGGAAGTGTTCGATTTAACATCCCCTAGTGACATGAATATCCTTGTTTATAGAGAGAGATTTGACCTTTAATTAATTAGTTAACTTATTATTTTTTTCATTACTGGGGTCTTGAACCCAGGGCCTCATGAATGCTAGGCAAGTGCTCTACCTCTGAGCTGCATCCCTAAAAGGCGCCTCCACCCTTTAATTTTCATTTTGAGACAGGGTTTCACTAAATTCCTCAGGCCATTTCTGACCTTGAACTCATGATTCTCATGCCTCAGCCTTGCAAGTCGCTGGGATTGCAGGTGTGTGCCACAGGGCTCAGCTGGGGATTTGACCTTTAAGCTTTTGCCTTGGCTGTGGACCTACCCTTAAAAATTACATCTTAATTGATTTGTCATATAACGTAAATTCATTAAATAAAAGGCAGTTATTATTTCCTGAGCTACTTCAAATGCAAATTATCAGTTACACACAAAAAAAACTAACCATTTTCCCAGTTATCATATTTGAAATCTTCAGCTAAAACATTGTGTTTGTAAAATTTAATGCATAGGAAGTAATGTACTCTCCCTAGTATGAATTAATTCTATGTTGATTCCTTTCTTTCAGATTTGGAAATAGTAGGATTTATTGATATAGCTGATATTTCAAGTCCTCCAGTTCTGTCCAGGCATCTGGTCTTACCTATAGCACTTAACAAAGGTGAGTTCCCTTACTATACCATTGATACGTATGAAACATCATATTAATCTGAAGTTATTCTTAAATATTAGATAGTAGGTTAGCCCACTTTATAGAATTTAGGGGAAAGGAACAGTTCCACATTGGATTTTACAAAATAGGATGTTGCCTCCTATGCCAGAAAAAAAATTCTGCTGCTTCACACTGTGGAAAACTTTTTTCTTTTTTTTTTTTTTCTTTTTTTTTCCAGTACTGGGAGGGATTGAACTCTGGGCCTCATGCATGCTTTGCTAGTGCTCTACCACGAGCCACTATTTTACTTTTCATTTTGAGACAGGGTCTCCCTATGTTATACAGGCTGCCTCTGGCCTTGAACTTGTGATCCTTCTGCCTCTGCCTCCCAAATCACTGGAATTATAGGTGTGTGCCACCATGCCCCGCATGGAAAACCTTTAGCCATGTATTTACTGGTTTGTGAATTTGCAGTGAAAGTCCTCTTTAGAAATGAGAATGTTTAGTTCCTCATCAAAGGCTCTGCCTTTATTAGTAGGAACACGTTGAGGAAACCAGAGCAGCCCAGAAGTCTGCTTATTAAATGCAGAAGTCAAATACAGCTTCCTAAAGGAGAAGAAACATCTGTTCTTTGTTCTGCTAGTGCCAAACACATAGTAGATGCTTGTTAAATGTTATTGAATGAATGAATGAATCCAGCCCCTGTGAGACTTCAGCAGTGGAGCATATACCTGCCTGGGAACTATAAAGTTATGTCCTCAAATTCAGCATCTCTGTGGAGTGTGCTAATCTCTACATCATTAGAATTCTCTTTTTTTGTATTCTAAGGTGTCTACCTACCTCACATTTATCAGCTGTTTCCAAGAAATATATGTAGTCAGTCAGGCTTCCACCTGCTGAGTTATGCTCACTTTCTGTTAATGCCCAGTTATCTCATTTAGAGCGCTGTGTATCCCATAACCACTCAATCACACATTCACAGGCAGAATCTTGATGTGTTGTGATTACTTGTTTATAATTTACCTTATATTCTCAGAGAACAACTGGAGTTCCCTTATTTCTAATGTCCTGGGAGAATTCTGTGTGCCTGTACAATTGTATAAGTATAATTGCATAAGAAGGCAGAATAGGGCCATATTTTAACGGAAAACACAAGAAATGGGAAATGCTTCCTATCAAAGTAGAAATTCTTTTAAGAGACTAAGCAAAAAAGTATTCTCAGAGGAAAATTAATTTTAGGAAGACTCATCTGCCAGCAGAGTATATGAGAGAAGGTGGAGTTGCAGGGGTCCAAGCAATGAGCTAATAGAATAATCATTGTGTACTTTGGACGTATATCATGTGCTGCATGAAGGCTGTCAGTTTAGAACATGCCTGATATCCTGGTTCTATTGAGACTGGTTGCTAAAACCTCCAGATGGCATTTAACTGAGCTTCCCACTGGGACCATACAAAAACTGGTTTTTTTTTCTTCTTTTAACATAACAGCTTTACCGAGACATTCATAAGCCATATTACTTCCTCCATGTAAAGTATATAATAGGGATTAGGGGCTTAGCTCAAGAGTTGAGCACTTGCCTAGTAATGGCGAGGCCCTGGGTTCAGTCCTCAGGGCCAAAAAAGAAAGAGACCGAAAAAAGCATATAATCAACTAGTTTTTTAGTATATTTACAGAGTTACTTGTGCAACTATCATCACAATCAATTTTAGAACTTTTTCATCTTCTCAGAAAAGAAACTCTATTCCCTTTGACTACCAAACCCCAGTCCCCCACCCCCAAATAACCACCAATATCTTTTCTGTCTCTATAATTTGCTATCTTGGATGTTTCATATAAATGGAATTAATACATTTGAAAATGATCTTTATATGGGCATTGGAAAACTGGGGTAAGTTTTGCCAGCTTGTAATACTTCTTCCCAACTCTGCACACTTTGCCTTCAAAGCTGAAACAGCCAAGAGTGTCGTTGGGTTTGGCGTTTTCATAGCTAATCTCACTCTAAACTGTCTTCCTCTTACAGAAGGTGATGAGGTGGGCACTGGCATCACTGACGACAATGAGGATGAAAACTCAGCCAATCAGATTGCAGGCAAAATACCCAACTTCTGTGTCCTACTTCACGGCAGCCTAAAAGTGGAAGGAATGGTGGCGATTGTTCAATTAGGGTAGGAAACGACACTTGCGTTTAGTTGAATGAAAGGGGAAATCCGTTCATTAGCTGAAATATTTCACAGACTGTTCTGAAAGAACTAGGAAGATGCTTGTCACCCTTTCCCTCTCCCTGCCCCACCTTTCCCATATGCCACTGCACTCTCAACTCCCCTCTGCATCCTCCTCTAGAGTATGGGGTGAGCCTTTTAATTATATCGATTCTATATTATATCTTTCTCAGTTTTCCTCTTTTTATTCTTCATGTATTTATTTATTTTGTTTCTTGATACAGGGCAGGTCTCAAACTCATGATTCTTCTGCCTCAGCCTTCCAAGTGTTGAGAATACAGGCCTGTACTATCACACCTGGCTAGTTTTCTGCTTTTGAAATCCTATCTAAATTAATTTAGGTTCTGGTTATAGGAATGCTATTGATTTACCTTAAGATCTTAGCAGGATTCTGTAATCCTAGCGGCTCGGGAGGCAGAGGTGGGAGGATCGCAAGTTTGAGACCAGAGACAGTCTGCGTAACTCAGCGAGACTGTGTCTCAAAAAGTGAAAAACTGGGCTGAGGCTGCAGCTCAGTGGGCCAGCACTTGCAGAGCATGCAAGTACGAGGCCCTGGGTCCAACCCCCAGTACTGCCAAAAAAAAAAAGATCTTAGTAGGATTCAGACTCCACATATATAAAATGAAGGGTCAGAACTAAAGGAACAAAAGGCACTGCTAGCATTGAACATTTTGCCATGTGCCAAGCATTCCTCTAGGCACATGACATATGTTAACTCATTTAATCCCCCGCAGCAGCACTACGCAGGTAATGTCAACATCAGTGCCATTTTATAGACGAGAGAGGCTTAGAGAGGTCAAAGAACTTGCTCCAGGTTACACAGCTAATAAATGAAAGTGCCAGGATTTTTACCCATGCATTCTGACTCAAGAGCCCAGACTCGCAACCACTCTGTTGTATATTTTCCCCAGGAGGAAAGCCCTTGTAGCTTTTACATTCTCTGCAGTCTTGAAATCTGCAGCACCATCAACTTCCCTTTCTATAATACCTACTGTTAGAAAAGAGGAGGTGACTGCTCACCTTGTGAGTGTCACCTGGGGTTCATGGGCATAGAAGAGAAAGAGGTTAAGATTAATAACAGGAAACACGGCTCCATCTCTGCTTGAGTGAAAACTAGCTGGTCCAAAAGGAAGAATGCAATTCTTAATTGATACCTGCTTTATTTCTTGGCACACAAACCACCCGCCCTGGCTCTGAATATGAGCATCAACTGGGGACCTTTGAGAAGCTGGGGACAGAGTGTTTCTTGTGTTGCTGCTGCTTTTTTTGTGTGTGTGTTTGTTTGTTTTTGAGCCAGAGTCGGTCTTGCTATGTAGTACAGGGTAGCCTAGAACTTGCAGTGTAGCCCATGCTGGCCTCAAACTGGTATAGTTAGTCCTGCCTCAGTCTCCCAAGTGCTGGGATTGTAGGCATGCACCATCATGCCTAACTACAGTGTTTCTTTCTTTTCTTTTTCTTTGTCTTTTTTATTTTTATTTTTTGGTGCTCGGGTTGAACCCAGGGCCTTGTGCATATTACACAAGTACTGTACTACTGAACTGACCCCTCAGCAACCCCCGCCCCCGCTTTTTTTTTTTTTTACTTAGCTATGGAGGCTGCCTCTAGCCTCAAACTTGCAATCCTCCCAAGTCTCTGGGATTACAGGCTCGTGCCACTGTGCCCAGGCACAGAGTGTTTCTTAAGCAGCAGGGTGATGGCCTTGTTCTGTGTTAGAAGGATTTTCCCAAGCTGGTGTTTCTGTGACTCCAGGAGGCAACTGAAACTTACAGCTTTTACTCCTCCTCATCACCCTACAGCTACTTGCTGCCCTTTGTGGGTTTTTTTTTTTTTCTATTTTTCTATTTTAAATTGCTTTTGATTTCCATATATACATACTTTTCCCTGAATAATAATAATTGCCCCAGAGGAATGGAACTGTAAGGGGACTGAAATATCCATTTTGAGGTGTAGGATTTGGTTTGGGTAAGGTTAATATACCTGATTTCAAAGCTGAAGCCTGTGTCTTGAGAAAAACAGAGCCTAGATATATTTAACTGGACAACCTCAGGCTTGATGTTCTTCTGATTTTGCGCCTTCTCTCTGTCCAGCCCTGAATGGCATGGAATGCTCTACTCCCAAGCTGACAGCAAGAAGAAATCAAACCTCATGATGTCTCTCTTTGAGCCTGGCCCAGAACCTCTTCCATGGCTAGGGAAAATGGCACAGTTGGGTCCTATTTCAGGTATGACCCAGATCAGATTTTACTTTTCATAACTTTGTTTTCTCTGCCATTCTGAATGCCTCTGACTATATCCTGAGACCTGCCTGAGCTCTCCTGTCTATTCTGTGGTCTCTGATGCTGTATGTGCACATAAAAATCCCTAAGAGAGTTTGAGGATTCACCTCTTAACTTTCACAGCTCAGGGCAACCCAACATTTAGCTTGCATTCAGTAAATATAAGCTCTTTAACTGCTAAGAGTAAAAAGCTACCCTCCATTTTCTTTTAGTGTACTATTTTTAACCCAAGTAATCCCTAGTCATTCTCAGATTATTTAATCCCCCTTACTTCTTAAAGTTGTTTTCCCTCCACTTTTGTAACATTCCTTCTGTTAGCTATGTGACTTTTTCTCTGGCAATTTTCCTCTTTCTTGTCATCTTGTCTTTTCTTCCTCTTGCTTCACAATGTCCAAGATGTTGTTTGCCTTCTTCTCTTATTCTCTCTTGGTTACTTCTTCAGTTATAATTGTAACTCTGGTCCCACCTCATCTCTCCCTGAACTTTGTGTATTGTATTTCCAGTTGTTAGGCCTCTCTAGCATGTTTTTTACAGAAACCATGATCTCTCTCACCCCTTCTTAAACTGTTCATTCTTCCGATTTTACTTCTCCTTTTGATATTGAGGCCTTTGTACTGCTAGTAACTTAGGGTTCCACTGTAGAGTTATCCTTGACTTATTTGGGCCCATTTCAATTTCAAGGACATCTACCATCTATTTTGTGGTAGGCCGAGAGGGTAAAAGAGTTATCTGGAGTTATCAAAGTCTGCTGGGAAACGGACTGGTAAACAGTGTGCAGGGTCGAGGTTTAGCCAGGAGGAGATGATGCAGGATTCGGGGAAGTCTTCGCAGGGGAGATTCTCCAGTGAAGAAAAAAGGAATTTGCCAAGCTGGTGAAGGAAGAAAGGGCTTCCAGGACAAATAGAACTCCCATGGGAAGGGAAGGAAAGGAGCTGGAGCACAGAATGTGGTGTGGGCATGGTGGAGGGATAGGTGGCAGACTAAAGACACCCACGAGTTAGGGTGGAGCAGGCTTCATCTGAAATATGAAGAGAGACTATTCTACAGATACTGAGATGCCACTGTGGGGGAGTTAATGTGAGCAGATCCTTCTGGCTTTAATGACAGCAGTGAGGATAGAGGTTCTGCACACTTCTGCAGTAAAGGGCTGGGTCGTAAATATTTTCAACTTTGCAGGCCATGTGGTCCCTTCACAGCTATTCAGCTCTGCCACTGTAGCACAAAAGTACCCATGAGTGGTATGTATATTAGTGGGAAGGACTATGTTTCTTTTTCTTCCTTTTTTTTTTTTAAAGAATGAAGCAGTCTGAAGTTTATTAGGTAAGGATAAGGGATAGTACTCACTTCAGAGCGGAGCAGGTGCATTTAGAGGGAGAGAGACACCTAAGGAAAGACTAGTACTTATCTGAGACATAGGTGTGGGCCTCTGAAGAGAGAGTCATCACAGCTGTGTTTCTGAAATTTGAATTTGATATAAGATATAATATTCAGATAATAGAATATTATTCCATTGATTCTTTTCCTAACCATTTAAACATATATCAAAACATTTTTTTCTTTTTCTTTTTTTTTCTTTAGAGGGGTTCTTACTGGGTTGTTCAGGCTAGACCCAAGTAATCTTCCTACCTCAGCTTCCTGAGTATCTGGGATTATAGTTGCATGTCACCACACCCAGATTGAAACCATTGTTAACTCAAAGACAGGCATCAAATTGTAGTTTGGTAATCCTGGATGTAGGATCCAGGTGCTCGAGTTTTAAAGTTCATCTATGGGGTGGGGGATGTCGGTAAGTGGTAAAATGCTTGCCTGGTACACACAAGGCCCATGGACCCATACCCAGCCTCACCAAAAAAAAAAAAAAGGAAAGAAAAAGAAAAAGTTTTAAGAGTTTTAGAAATCAATAGGAAAGAAGAGGACATTACTAGACATGAAGAGAGAAATAAGGCAATTAGAGGAGAACACAAGGCAAAGGAAGGTATGTACATGGGTATCCAGAGAATTCCTGATCTCCTTCATCTAGTCTCTGTAGCATCCCTACATTCACTCTGCCTTTCATTCTTGCTGCTCTTGCTTTTGAATTTCTTTACTTTTCTCTTAAAGCAGAAATCAACTATCTATAGCTTACACACCAAACTGGCCCATTGCCTGTTTTTGTAAATAAAGTTTTATTGGAACACAGTCTCATTCATTCACATATTATCAATGGCTGCCTTCCTGCTACAATGGCAGAGTTGAGTATGAGAGAAATCATATGACTCAAGGGTAAAATATTTATTGTGTAGACCTTTACTGAAAAATTAGGTGACCCTTGACCTAGACTCTGGTGATAGTTTTTACCAAAGGTGTTTGTCCATAATCTAAGATAGTGGCATTCAGACTCCTTTCTGGTCTGGATTCCAGTTTAGCAATGCTCATTATACTTACCTTTTATTAAGATTGAACTACTGTTTACTCTGTCCTGTATTCAGATTATTTCTCCTCTGTCTGGGTTTTGTCTTCTTTTCAGTGGGAATAATAATAACTAGCATTTTATTGAAATTTGTGCCAGGCACTCTGTTAGACCCAATGAAATTTACTATCTCATTTAATTTGCACAACAATTTTGTGAGGTTAGCATTGACATATGATAATAAATAATAATTAAGAAGACCTACCTTAGAGGGCTTTCGAGAGAATTTATTGAGGGAGTACATATAAAGTGCCTGATACACAGTATTTTTTTGTTGTTTTTCAAAGCAGAACATACAAAATAATACTACCATTGCATCAATTCCTCCTAATTCTGTTCTAGAGACAATTACTTCTAACATTTTTTTCTTTTTTCTTTTGGTATTAGTTATATTACTTAATAATGCAAGTATATATCTACTTCTTGATTTTTTTGTCCTGTTTAGATGTGTGTGTGTGAGTGCAGTCTACAGCCATAATAGTCTGGTGTCAGTCTCGTCAAGTCTCAGAAGCTAAGCAGGGTCTGGCCTGGTTAATACTTGGGTGAGAAACCTCTTGGAAACACGAGGTGCTGTAGGTTTAGAAGGACCCAGCAGCCCACTCCGGAAATAGTCAGCCATCAAAAACCCTATGAATAGCAGAGAAGCACTGACAATAGTGCCGGGCATGGCACAGTGTTGGAGAGTGTTTCACTCTGCTGTACATAGGGTCACTATGAGTCAAACCCAATTCAGTGGCACCTGACAACAACAACATACCTAGTTCTTGATTTTTCTTTTCCCAATCTCAGGGGTGCATTGTGTGTGTCTGCTGCTGGGGACTTTCTGACCTTGAAGGATTTAGCCCCCTTATGTTCTCTAGGCCTGTGCTTACGTATCATCCTGAGTCTTCTCTTCACATTTCCCTGAAAGATCTCCTGGTTCATGACTCCCACTGAGAAAAGGGTGCATGGAAAGTAAATGTTTTGAAATCTTGCCTATCTGGAAATGTCTTTATCTCATCCTTTAAATTCTGTTGGTAATTTGGTTGGATAAGTTCTAAGGTGGCAGTCACTTTCCTTCAGAGTTTTGGAGCATTGCTCTGTTGTCCCTTCTGGCTTCTAGCGTTGCTACTGAGAGTCAGGGGCCCTGCTGCCTCTCAGGCCTTTGACCTTGAGCTGTATTCTCTCTGTACTCCTTTAGGATCTCCTTTGTAACTCTGGTGTTCTGAATTTTCGGAATGGGATACATAGTTTTTGTTCTCCCATTTTGCTGAGCACAGTGGGTCCTTTCTACCTGGCAGTTCATGTTCTTTAGTATTGGGCACATTAGTTATTTCTTTGGGTCTGTATTCTGTCTGTATTCTGTCCCTTTCTGGGCATGTATTTGTGATTTGCTGTGTGTGTGTATAAAACTCTCTATCCTTTTCATTTTCCCATCTTTTTGCTCTGCCTTCTACAAGGTATTTTAACTTTATCATGCAGCTGTTCAGCTTTTTATTTCTACCACCATACTTCTTATTTCTAAGAGTTTCTTGTTCTTTTCCATAAATGCAGTATTTCCTGTCTGCTAATATAGTTAGCATTTATTGGCTCAAAAGTACAGGATAAGCTGTGATTAGATGTTGGAATGTCTGGTACTGATACTGAGTGCTGGAGAGGACAGGCTGTAAGGGAAACACTATCTGCCAGAAAAACTTGTGACAGCTTCATGGAAGTGGAAGGCTAGAATCTGGACCCGAAATAAAGATAGGTATGTTTGGCCAGGTAAGAAACAGCAGTATTGTGTGGTGGAAAAAGTGTTGGCTTCAGAACCAGGATGGCTGAGTCACCAGGAAACCTTGCAGAAGTCCAGCCTCTCAGCTTTCCTTTCCTCATCTTTAATAGGACTAATAATGTCTACCTTGTAGGGTGGTCGTATATGTAAAGTCTCTGACACATAGTTGGGATTTAATAAATATTCTTTGTTCTGTAAGTTCCTTGAGGCCAGAAAAATATCTTCTCTGGCACAATTTCCTAATATAGTGATTGCTATCTACAAGGGCCTTACCTATAGGTAATGAATGAATAAGGATGAGAAAGCATTCCAGGCAAGGGGAGTAACAGAAACATCAGGGAAGTTGGAAATGAGCATGTGGCATGGGACAGGATCCTTAGGATCTTGGCCTGACTGAAAAGCTTTACATGTTGACATATCCTGATGGAAATACGTCTCAGGAGAGTTGGGGCAATATTTCCGGAGTTGTAGAGTAGGGAAGGGTTGTTGCAAGTAGTTTGGCCTAGTACTGAGGTGCTTTGATTAATGACCAAATCGAGTAGAGAGCAGTTGGCTTAGTTAGAGAAATTGGCCTAATTCTGGTTTTCAGCAGGAGTATTTGGGCAAGGGACTTAGGCTCCCAGAACTGGCAGGAATGATTCCTGCTTTGCCTGCCCCAGATTATGGTAATAATCAGGATGAAAGCAGCATGTAGACCTACTTGTGCTTTGCAGACACGCCGAGTTTGCAGAATGTCATTCACTCAGGAAGCAAGTACCAAAGACAGAAACCCTGTTTTATCTGCATAGCTGTAAAACCACCATGACTTTAAATCTTAGAAGCAATGAACTAATAAACCATAATGTCGGGTGCTCTTCACTAATGAGAGTATTTCTTCTCTTGCCCTTTTTCTTAATTTGGCTGCATATAATTTTTTTAAAGTCTTTAAGTGCCTAGATCTATGATGTCTGACACAGTAGCCACTAACCACCTAAAGCTATTTAAATTTAATTAAACTTAAAATTTCAAATTCAATTCCCTGTGTCAAATGCTCAATAGCTAGTGGCTACCATATCAAACAGCACAGGCGTAAACCATTTCCAACATTTCGGAAAATTTGGTTGGAGAGTGCTGGGCTAGCATGTATAGAACTGCCAGACATATGTGGATTTTTAAAATATGTATTTTTATGTTCTTTGTATTTTTTTTTTTAATCCTCTCTGGCCTTAACTTATAAAGCAGATAAGTGGTACTTGTTTCTTTAAAGACAGGAAGCTGGTTTTCACTTAGTATGCCTCTATTGATTGTTTGGTCTCCTACATCAGTGGCCTTCTATTGAGAACAGGTCCTTCCACCTGCCTGAAGATAATAGATTTTCTTAATTAATGAAGTAACAGGATATAGAAGATTGAACTTTCAAAGAGCTGCCAGCCTAATTGGAAATGTAATTGTGTTTTGCCAGGTATCATTTCAAGAATATTTTTTTTTCTTTAAGATGCTAAAGAAAACCCTTACGGCGAGGATGACAATAAGAGCCCATTCCCCCTGCAGCCCAAAAACAAACGCAGTTACGCCCAGAATGTGACTGTCTGGATCAAACCCAGTGGCCTACAGGTAACATTCCTATTTGCATTGCTTTCCACAGGGGACAAGAGGAGGCGTTTGGGTGGGCAGGCAGAGAGACATTTGATTTGATTTGCCTTTCCTTCAATACTTCGTAATCCGTTTACTTCTAATGCTTGTCATTACTCCAGAAGGGATTTGAGATGGCCTACAGTAAAACACAACATATAACGAAATCATTTTTTACAAAATTTAAAGCAATAAGAAACCTAGAGAAAGAACGGAAACAATTGTGCCTAGAACCTGAGGCAAAACAGTAATTGTATTTGAGCAGTTTGGCTCTGAACTTCCTGCTGTCAAGGT
>VMDO01029132.1:0-23060 GCA_007922755.1 Pedetes capensis
CTTGGAAGCAAAAATGGCCAGACTGCGTCTTACATATTTCGGACATGTAGTCAGGAGAGAACAATCCCTGGAGAAGGACATCATGTTTGGAAGAGTGGCAGGTCAACGGAAAAGAGGAAAACCCTCCACCAGATGGATTGACACAGTGTCTGCAACAATGGGCTTAAACATAAATAAGATCGTTTGCCTGGCACAGAATTGGCAAGTGTTCGATCTGCTGTACATAGGGTCGCTATGAGTCGGACTCGACTCGACGGCACCTAACAACAACAACAACATCTAGTTGCTATTGTTAGGGGCTGTTGAGATGGTGTCTGATTCATAGCGACCCTATGTACAACAAGTGAAACACTATTCATCAGTGCTTCTCTGCTATTCATAGAGTTTTCAATGGCTGACTGTTTTTGGGAGTGGGCTGCCGGGTCCTTCTCCCAATCCTATCTAGTTGTTGTTGTTGTTGTTAGGTGCTGTTGAGTATATTCTGGCTCTTAGCGACCCTATGTACAGCAGATGGAAACACTTCCCGATTCTGTGTCAGGCACACACAATCTTATTTTTGTTGAAGTCCATTGTTGCAGACACTGTGTCAATCCATCTGGTGGAGGGTTTTCCTTTTTTTCATTGACCTACCACTCTCCCAAACATGATGTCTTTCTCCAGGGATTGATCTCTCCTGACTACATGTCCAAAATATGTAAGACACAGTCTGGCCATTCTCGCTTCCAAGGAGCACTCTGGTTGCATTTCTTCTAGGACAGATCTGTTTGTAGGTTCTTTTGGCAGTCCATGGCATATTCATTAGATGTCTCCAGCACCATAATTCAAAAGCATCACTTCTTTTCCTGTCTCCCTTGTTCAATGTCCGGCCTAGAGGAGCCAAATAAATGGCAGTTTCAGCAGAACCTGACATAGGGGAATCTTGGGATGCTGCAAAAAAAGAAAGGAAAGTTAAAAACTCATAAATCTTCAGCTGAGGCTGTCAAGGAAGGCTTTCTAGATAAAAGTGAGATGTACGTTGGCACTCAGAGGCAGGAGCAGGAATTAGCACATTAGGGGTGGCTATGGAGCAAATGTGTAAGACACATATATATATACCCACGTATGTGTGTCTAAAGACATATATGGGTGCAAAAACCTGAGGACTCTTGAAGACATATTAGGTGATTTTCATGTCATTCCAAGGGTGTGGTATGAACTTCAGCCAGGTGCCTATGTGATACAAGAACATTTGTATTTTGGAAAGATAGCCCTGCCGTAGGGTGGAAAATGAATGGCTGGGCAGGTTGAGTCAGGGAGCCCCATCGGGAGGCTATTACTCTAACACTGAAGCCAGCTGAGGTGGCCTAAACAGGATGATGGCAGAGCACTTTATTCCCTTCATCACGGTGTTACTTCTGTCTCATTAAATTCAGTTGTCAAGAGTTCCTCTGATAATAAAATATGCTCAATTAAAAAAAAATCCAATTGTAACCTGACCATCGCAGATTAGAGATGAGTTATCATCTCACTTGCTTTGGACACAGCAGAAAACAATCACATTTACATTTTGGTGGCTATTATCACATTGTTTATTATCATTATAATTGCAAAACACTAAAACATAGGAATCCTTTCTTGTGCTGTAAGGCACAAATTTTATTTCTGAAGGAATTGTGATAATTCTTAGTCCAGGTATCATGCTTGGTACAATATATATCATTTTAGTTTTTACCCATGTATTCATCTATTTTGTGTTGCTAATAACACAATAACCCAAACTTGGTAAGTTTTAACAATTGAAGTTTAGTTTGCTCATGGTTCTGAAGGTTCATGGTTCTGAAGGTTCAAGGATGAAGTACCAGATGAGATGATGGCCTTCTTGCTGGCAGAGTCCCAAGGCAGTTCAGCACATTACATGCTAAGATAAGGGAACATGCTTGTGTACCTACTCTAGCAATTGTCTCTCTCCTTACAAGGCCACCATATGCAATCATGAGCATTCCACCCTGATGACACTGTCTAATTTTAATCATATCCCCAAAGCGACTAACCACCATAGATAGATCAAGTTTCCTTCCCGTTAATACTTCACAATGAGGTTAAATTCCAACATGGGTTTCAGAGGAGAAATCCATACACAAACCATGTTGTTGTTGATGTTAGGTGCTGTTGAGTGAGGTCCAACTCATAGCAACTCTATGTACAACAGAAGGAAACACTCCCAGATTCTCTGCCAGACTCACGATCATTTTTATTTTTCAGTACATTGTTGCAGCAATTGTGTCAATCCATCTAGTTGAGGTTCATCCTTTTTTTGTTGTTGTTTACCTGGCACTCTCACAAACATGATGTCCTTCCCCAGGGTTTGGTTCCTCCTGAAAACATGTCCAAAATACATCAGACACAGTCTAACCATCCTGGCTTCCAAGGAGCTCTCTTGTTGCACTTCTAGGATAGATCTGTTGATTCTTTTTGCTGTCCCAGGTATATTCAATATTTATCCTCAGCACCATAATTCAAAAGCATCAGTTATTCTCCTGTCTCCTTTATTCAATGTTCAGCTTCACAAGCAAATAATGCAACTGAAAATACCGTTGATGGAGTCAGGCAAACCTTTGTCTTTAATTGTTGTTGTTAGGTGCCATTGAGTCGGTGCCTGACTCCTAGAGACCCTACGTATGACAGTTGAAGCACTATTATAGTGCTTCTCTACTACTCATAGGGTTTTCAATGGCTGATGGGGTTTTTTGAGAGTGGGTTGCTGGGTCCTTCTCCCAAACCTACAGCACCTGGTGCTCTCAGGTGGTCTCCCATTCAAGTACTAACCAGGCCTGACTCTACTTAGCTTCCAAGATCTGACAGGATGGGAGGCCATGGTGGTACAGCTGCAGCCTTGTCTTTAATATGATGTCTTTATATTTCAGCACTTTAAAGACATCTTTGGCAATGGCTTTTCCCAGTGCAATGCCATGTTGATTTCTTGACTTCTGCTTCCATTGCTGTTGATTATAAAACCAAATGAAGCAAAATCTTGGACAACCTCAATCTTTTCTCCATTTATCATGTGATGTGTACTGATCCAATTGTAAGAATTGTTGTTTTGTAGATGTTGAGGCACAGTCCATATTAAATGATGTGTTCTTTGATCTTCATCAGAAAGTGTTTCAAATCCTCTTCACTTTCAGCAAGCAGATGTGTCATCTGCATAACACAGGTTGTTAATGAGTCTTCCTTCAATCAAGATGCCATATTCCTCTTCATAAAGTCCAGCGTCTCAGATTATTTGCTCAGCATAGAAAAAAAGATATGGTGAAAGGATACAGCCCTGACACACACTTTTCCTGACTTTAAACCAGGCTGTTGTTGATATTGTTAGGTGCTGTCGAGTCGGTATCTGACTCATAGCGACCCTCATAGGGTTTTCAATGGCTGTTTCGGGATTGCCTTGGAAGTGGATTGCCAGGCCCTTCTCCCATTTTTGCGATGCTGGGAATTGAACTCATGACCTCAGAGACTGCAGCACAGTGCTCTACCAACTGAGCCAAATCCCAGCCCTTAAACCAGGCAGTGTTTCCTTATTCTGTTTGAACAACTGCTTCCTGCTGCAGGTACATATTCCTCATGAGTACAACTAAGTGCTCTGGTATTCTCATTCTTTGCAATGTTATCCAGATCTGTAGCAAAAATTTACATGTGTGTGATATTAATGATATCATTCAATAATTTCTACATTCAGCTGGGTCCCCTTTTTTGGGAATAGGCACAAATATGGATCTCTTCTCATCAGTTGGCCAGATATCTATTTGCCAAATCTCTTGGCATAAACAAATGAGCACCTCCAGTGCTGTATCTGTTTGGGGAAGCATCTTCATTGGTATTCCATAAATTCCTAGAGCCTTGTGTTTTTCCAATTCCTTCAAGGCAGCTTCCACTTTGTCCTTCAGTACCATTGGTTCCTGATCATATGCAGCATCTTAAAACAGTTGTTCATCCTTCAATTCTTTTTGATATAATGACTCTGTGTATCCCTTCCAACTTCTTTTGATGTTTCTTGCATCATTTCATATTTTCCCTGTAGAATCTTTCACTATTGCCAACTGAGGCTTGAATTTTACTTCAATTCTTTAAGCTTGAGAAAAACAGAGTGTGTTCTTCCCTTTTGGTTTTCTATCTCCAGCTCTCTGCACATGTCATCATAATATTTGATTTTATTTTTCTTGAGCTGCCTTTAGAAATCCTCTATTAGGTTCCTTAATGTCATCATGTCTTCCTTTTATTTTAGCTGCTCAATGTTCAAAGGCAAGTTTAAGAGTCTCTTTTTATGTATAATTTGGTCTTTTCTGGTTTTGATTATTTGTGTTTAACACATTAAATTTGTTTTTCAGGTAGTTTCTGTATGCACATGGAATATACTTAAGGTCATATTTTGGCTCTTATATACTTGTTCTAATTTTCTTCAGTTTCAGTTTGAACCTTCATATGAACAGTAGATCATGTGATCCGTAATCATCACTTGATCTTATTCTGCTTTTCATATTGAGCTTTTCCATAATTTTTTTCCACAAATGTAGTCAATTTGTCTCCTGTTTGTACTATTGGTGACTTCTTGTGTATAGTCACCATTTATGTTGGTGAAAACGTATTCATAATGAAATGGTTGTTCTGACAAAATTCTATCATGGGATCTTCAGCATCATTTCTGTCACCAAGACCATATTTCCCAATTACTGAGCCTTCTTTATTTCCATCTTTTGCATTCCAGTGACTAGTTATTATCAGTACATCCAGACTGCATTTTGATCTATTTCAGATTGCAGAAGCTGTTAAAAATGTTCCATATCTTCACTTTTAGACTTAGTAGTGAGTATATAATTTGGATAATAGTCATAGTAACTTGTCTTCATTGTAGGCATATGGACATTATTCTATTACTGACAACACTGTACTTCAGGAGAGATCTTGAGATGTCTTTTTTGATGATGAAGGCAATGCCATTTCTCTTTCATCTTTCATTCTGGCATGGTAGACCACATGATTATCTGATTCAAAATGGCCCATCCCAGTCCCCTTAAAATCAATGATGCCTAGAATGTTGATATTTATGTGCTCCATTTCCCTTTTGATGAATTCTAATTTTCCTAGATTCATACTATGTACCTTCTAAGTTCCAATTATTAACAGATGTTTATAGTTGTTCCTCCTGGTTTTGAGTCATGCCGCATCAGCAAATGGAGGTACCCGGAGTTTATCCCATTACTATTATTAAGGTTGACTGTACTTTGACAAGGCAACTCTTCCCCAGTTATCTTTTGAGTTCCTTCCAACCTGGGAGGCTCATTTTCTGGCACTGTATCTGAAAATGTTTCTCTGCTATTCCCAGGGTTTTCAATGACTACTTTTTTCAGGAGGAGGTTAGCCTGTCCTTCTCTCTAGTCTGTCTTAGCCTGGAAGATCAGCAGAAACCTGTCCACCATAGGTAGCCCTGCTGGTATCTGTAATACCAGTATCATAGTTTTCAGCATCACAGCAACATGCAGCTGCCACAGTACAGAAAACTGGCAGACAACATGAGGGATTATATTGAGTGGAAAAAATTTTTCAAAGCATTTCCTCTAAAGACTGGAAAATGAAAAAAGTTTCTACTTTCACCACTCTTAATTCAATATAGTACTTGAAATTTTAGCCACAATAATCAGGCAAGAAAAAAAAATAAAAGGTATAAAGTCAAACTATCCCTATCTGCAGAAGGTGTGTTTCCTTATTCAGAAAACCCTGAAGACTCCACCAATAGACTCTTAGATTTGATAAACAAATTAGATGGATGCAAAATCCATATATAAAAATCAGTGGCTTTGCTATACACCAATAATGAACTTACTGAGAGAAATCAGGAAAACAATCCCATCCATGACAGCCTCAAAAACAAACAAAAATCCTAGGAATAAACCTAACCAAGGAGGTGTAAGACCTCTCAAATAAAAATTATAAATGCTCAAGAAAGAAATTTAAGAAGATACTAGAAGATGTAAAGACTTTCCATGTTACAGATAGGGAGAAATGACATTTTTAAAATGACCACTCTACTGAAAATGATGTAGAATATTTAAGATGTATTCTCTTAGAAAAGTTTAAATATGCAGTACAGTGACAACTCTGTTACCATGCTGATTATTAAATCTCCAGAACTTACTCATCCTGCATAACTGATACATTTCACCCTTTGAACAACAGCTCCCATTTCTTCTACCCAAGTCTTTTCTTTTTAAGTGAAGTGAAATTAGTTAGAATCATATAATGATGTAGCTAATATTTGTTGATTGTCTTTGGGTCAACCATAGAATCCTAGTCACAATTTCTCATGTGTAAACATTCAGTTTCTCTCTGAACTTCAAAGTAATACCTTCATATTGCTTTGAAATATACTATAATTCATATTGTTTACTTGTTCTTACTGCAATTTCCCAAAAATTATTCTCAGGTCTACAGCCTGCCATGCTGTAAACGCAGAATCTTACTTGTTCACCAGATGCATATGATTTCACAGAATATATATTCTTTGCTACGACCACTTATTGCAGATGGTAAGCATACTGTTGTGCCCATTTAAATAGCCATGTTAGCATCCAATTAGGAGTATTGAGATTGTTTGGAGTTCATATTCTTGAACTATAGTATAATGTCATAGACTTAGGTTATGGAATCAGACACCTTGGATTTGAATTATGACTCAAATGCTTGTAAGTTCGTAAACAAGTTCTTTAATATCTCCATGTACCTATTCCCATCACATAATGATGAGATCTATGTATGAGCATTCTTAAAGCATTAAGTGATAAAATTCAAGTAAGTTATTTAGAATCATGACTGACACACACCAAACAATTAATGATAGCTCTTATGATAATTATCCCATTAGATTAGATTATCAATTTCTCTATTCCCACTTAGGTATAAATCTATTTGGGGAGAATTGCCTTCTTACTGCATTGCATATTTGCAAATTATCTTTACATAACTCTGAGCAAATATTAAATGATAGAAACAATAAAGTGGAATAAAATGATGATACAGGAAATAATACTTCCACTTTGCCAAAGAAAGTGGTTTGTAAAGTGGTTGTAAAGTGGTTTGGTTCTTTGCCAAAAAAAGTGGCAGTAGGTTGTGAATCCAAAGCACCCTAAAGGTTTCTTGACTGGAATAAGAGGAGTAAGGAAGGAAAGGAGTAGGGGCACAGACCCACAGTTGAATACCTTAATAATTCTCAAGGAAAACTCATTGCACATTAAGTTAATCCTATTCACTCACAAATTAATACACCATTTTGATAGTGGTCATTTAAAGAGTTATTTAGTTTTGTTATATGTTTTATTCTTCTTAAAATAAATAAAGCCCCTTTCTTTTACTGTCCTCTCTCTGGGAGAATTGTTCTATCCATTCTATTGACATTGGGTCTGCCCACATCTGACTTTGTCCAATGATTGTAAGTTAATGTGATATGTGGTACTTCTCAGCAAAACTTTAAGAACCGTTGAGTGTTGCATTATCTTTTTTCTTCATGGAAGAAACATGGACCACAACTTCAGTCAACTTGTCATGGATGAGTGTCCTAAAAAGAAATAAGCCTTTGTTGTAAGCCACACTGCTTTAGTGATTATTACTGCAGTATAATTTGGCATAAGGAAAAACAATGTCCTTCTAAACCAGCTAAAAAGTCATCAACAAAAAGGAGATCTTGGGATGCTAATGCATAATTTTGTAAAATTATGACATACCATTATGTGTACCTTTATATGTGCTATAAGACATAATCTTGATTTTCTAATTACAAAAGAAAAATTTTAAAATTCATATGGAAATGCAAAAGAGAGAATAACTAAATTACTTTGATAAAAAAACAACAACTTCCAAAGACTTAAACTCTAGATTTCAATACTTATTATAAAGTTAAAGGTAGCCTGGTTTGAGCTTAAGAGGGAGAAATAAATCAATGGAACAGAGTAGAACATACAGAATTAGACCTACAAATCTTTAGTTATTTGATTGTTTTAAAATAGTACAAAGGCAATGCAGTAAAGAAAAGATAGACATATCAATTTGTGCTGGAACAATTGGGTATTCACATAATTGTATGAACTTCAATCTATGATGTATACTAATAGTCAATATAGGTCATAGAAAGAAATCCCACAAAAATAATATTCTAGAAAAAAATCGAGAAAATCTTTATGACTTTGAGTTAACTAAAGATTTTATATGAGTCTAAAAGTATATATATATATATATATATATATATATATATATATATACACACATATATATGAGTATAAAAGTATATATATATATATATATATATATATATATATATATATATATATATATATATATATATGTATATATATCAGTTGGGTGCTGTGGTATACACTTGTAATCCCAGCAACCTGGGGGGCTGAGGCCAGGAGGATCATAAGTTGGAGGCCAAAGGGAGACTATACAAGTTACTGAGACCATGTCTCAAAATTTAAAAATTTAAAAAGGACTAAGAGTACAGCTCAGTGGTAGAGCACTTGCCCAGCATGTGTGTGGCTCTGGGTTTAACCCTCCCAGTACTGCACACATGTGCCCACACATACACACACAATAAATAAATAAATAAATAAATAAATAAATGTATAAATAAATTTGGATTTTACCAAATGTCTTTTCCAAAGACACTATTAAATTAATGAAAAGACAAACCCTCTTAGCTGAAGTCTAAGAGTCATCCTACCCATCCAAGGACTGGGAAGGAGATAAACTCATCTGTGCTCCCACAAGCAGACCATTCATATATAGACCATTCCATCCAACAATAGCAGAATAGGTCCCTCTTAAGCACACAGTGAAATTCTCTAGGATAAATTATCCTAACAAATTTCAGAAACCAAAATTATAGCCAATATTGTTTTCTGCCACAGTGATATGAAAAAAGAAATTAATACTAGGAAGAATTTTGGAATGGATAATAAAAACCACAGGATCATCCAAATAGATGCATCTAAATAGATGCAAAGAGCATTTGATAAAATTCCACATCTTTTCATGATAAAATCTCTCAAAATGTTGGGAATAGTAGGAATGTACATCAACATAACTAATGTCATATACAAAAGACCCACAGCGAACATTCTACTCAAGCCATGTATCTGATAAATATATATAAGGAAATCATATGTGTATATATATATGGAAATCATAAAACCCAAAAGAAAAATTCACAAAATACAAACAATCAGCAATGGGCCTTAACAGATAAAATCAAAGAAGTCATACAAATGGCCAACAGGAAAGGGGCTCAACATCACTAATTATCAGAAATATGTGAATCAAAACCACAACAATATATTATCTCACACCTGTTAGGATGGATATTATCAAAAAGTCAAGAAATTACAGTGATACCAAGAGTATAGAAGCAAAAGATCTCTTGTACATTGTTGGTGGAAATATAAATTGGTTCAGCCAGTATGGAAAGCAATATGGAGGTTCTTCAAAACAATTAAAAATAGAACTACAATGTGTTCCAGCAGTCCCACTTCTGGGTAAATATCCATAGGAAATGACATCAGTATTTTGAAAATATATCTACCCAACTCTATGTTCATTTCAGCACTATTGACAATAGCAAAGATATGGGAAAACTGGTAATAAATAAGTAGATAATGAAAAAGTGGGACAGGGATAGATAGTAGATAGATAGATAGATAGATAGATAGATAGATAGATAGATAGATAGATAAATAGATAGATAGATAGATAGACTGTTTCATTTCATGTCCATGTGTGTATGTTTTATATATATACATACCCAATGGAATCTTATCCAACCATAAAAGAGAAAGAAACTCTGCCATTTGCAAAAATATTGATGAACCTAGAGGACATCACATTAAGTAAAATAAGTCAGACATAGAAAGATACCATCAATCTCATTTGTATGTAAATTATAGAAAGAGTAAAACTTGTAGAAGCTGAGAGTTGAACAGTGATCACTAGGGTCTGTTCAAATATCATAAACTTTCACTTATAAGATGAATAAGGTCTTCTGAGCTAATGTATAACATGGCAATTATAGTTTAAAATACTGTATTGCTTACTTGAAATTTGCTGAGCAAGTAAGGTTTCTAGTGTCCACATCAAAATGATACAGGCATATACACACAAATGCACACACAGACATGGAACTAAATGTGGTGATGGATGTGTTAATGAACTTGAATGTGATAATTATTTTCAAATATATAGATATATCAAAGCATCACATTGTACATTTTGACAATATACAATTGTTATTTGTAAATTATATCTCTATAAAGCTTGTGAGAAACATATGAAAAATGAAAGGAAAGGCAAAATATTTTCATATCATATATCAGACTAAGCATTTATATCCAGAATATAAAAAGAACTCTCACAACTCAACACTCAGAAAATAATGCCATAAGAAGGGAAAATTTTGAAACAGACACTTCACTATAGAAGATATATGAACAGATAATCAACATCATTAATCATAGGGAAAATAAAAATTGAAACCCATAAAAACCCATTGAACAGTTTTGGGATATTTAAAATTTAAATACTGCCCATATCAGGTGTGGATGTGGAGCACATGCAACTTTCACATACTATTGGTGAGAACACAAAATAGTTCAAGCACTTTGGAAAACAGTCTGGAAGTTTTCTAAGAAATTAAACATACAATCACCATAGGATTTAGCCATTCTATTTCCTTGTATTCGCTCAAGAGCAATGAAGATATATGTCCATATAAGATCTTGTACACACATTTTTTGTGTCTTTGTTTGTAATAGCCATATAATAGAACACTGTTCAGCAAGAAGCAGCATGTACTATTGATACCCACAAAGATAAGGATGGATATTAAAATAATTTCTCATTATGCCATAATATCCTGTATCACTTTAGATATACTTTTCTCAGGAAAAATAATTCATAAGAGAGATTCATAACAGAGATTCTTTAGGAAGAGATGGTTAAACTGTAGCTTTTCTTTCTAGCATAAAAGATCATCCATTGACCTGTTCATCCCTCTGTCTATCTATCCATCCATCTACCCATCCCACCTTCCTCCACACAACTATTTTACTCCATTAATTTCTGTAACATCAGAATTGAAAACAAAACAAAGCAAAACAAAAAACTCTTCACTCTCTTTGCTATTGTAGTTAGGTGGCGTTTAGTCAGGTCTGACTCATGATGATCTTAGGTACAACAGACAAAATACTACCCCACAGTGCAGCATGACTGTCACTGTTGTCAGTACTTCTCTATAATTCACAGGGTTTTCAATGGATGGTTGTTTTTTGGGAGTGGGTAGTCAAGTCCTTCTACCAAGCCTACAGCACCTGGTGTTCCCAGGTGGTCTCACAACCAAGTACTGACCAGGCCGAACCCTTCTTAGCTTCCAAGATCTGGTGGGATCAAATGCCAGGGTGGTATGACTGCAGGCCTGACTCTCTCTATAAGCTTGCAATACAGTGAAAAAAATTTTTTTCTTAAATATTTATAATTATATTCTTATTTTAGGATTTCTCCAAAAGTACATTCTTAACCATTACTTTCCTGAGGAGATGAATTTAAATTTGTTGCATGAAATTACTCAAGAAAATTTTTTCCATTGTTGTTGTTGTTGTTGGGTGCTGTCGAGTCGGTATCCAACTCATAGCGACCCTCATAGGGTTTTCAATGACTGACTGTTTCGGGATTGCCTTGGGACTGGATGGCCAGGTCCTTCTCCCATTTTTGCGGTGCTGGGAAATGAACTTGGGACCTCAGAGACTGCAGCGCAGCTCTCTACCACTGAGCTAAATCCCAGCCCCAAAATTGTTGTCGTCGTTAGGTGCTGTCGAGTCGGTATCTGACTCATAGCGACCCTCATAGGGTTTCCAATGGCTGTTTCTGGATTGCCTTGGGAGTGGATTGCCAGGCCCTTCTCCCATTTTGCGGTGCTGGGAATTGAACTTTGGACCTCAGAGACTGCAGTGCAGTGCTCTACCAACTGAGCTAAATCCCATATATTGTAGAAAATGGCCATTTTGAGCCTGAACAATAAAAGAAGGAAAGAAGGAAGGAAAGAAGAAAGGAAGGAAGAAAGGAAGGAAGAAAATATTCTATACTATTTAAAAATCTTTCAAATTAAACTCAGTTTGGGGAAGTATCTCTATTTTTTATAACCCAGTGTGCAATGAACTGAAAAGCAATGCATCTGATAGTTTAGTTTCCGATTACTGACTCTTTGCCTTTCACCAACTTCTATCTTGTCAAATAACTTTCTCCTGTCTCTGATGGTTTCTATAATCTAAAAGTTTAGAAAGTGGAGAAAAATAGCACCCAAATTATTTGTTCATTGGTACCAGAATCTAAGTCTGGCCTGTTATCACACTCACACTGGAGTTTGGCAGGACACCCTTCAGAAATGGCCAGGATCCCCATTAAGATCTATAGTGGCACCTCCACATTCTAGAGAATATCAACTGTGCAAATATGTATTGGGATCCTTTAGAATGCCAGCAATTGTACATGGTTTTTGAACTGAAGAACAATGACATACTTTCCTCCCTCAGAAAAATTCACAAGTAACAAGATGTGATACATGGGTAAATTTCGGACTATTTGTAAGATACACAGAGACAAGGGCAACTCTCTGCATCTCAGAGGAGGAAATGCTTCAGCTGACCTCTGCAGGCTCCCTGGAAGCTACTGAGGTTGAACAGGAGGAAAAGCCCAAAGATGAAATTTCTCCAGTATACAAAGGTCCAAATGAGCAATATCAAGATTTGCTATGAAATAGTCTGGTGTGCCTTGAGGCTGGACAAGCGAAGAGCAGGGCTGGAAAAGAAGGCTGGAGAAGCAGGTAGAGGCCAGATCATGTGGAGACATGCAGTTTCTGTTAAGGATCTTGGACTTCATCTTGAAGCCAGTAGAGAACCTATGCATGATGATGTTGTCCCCTTAGAGCACTCAGACTTCCAGAAATCTTTAGATATACAACCAGTTGTATCATACAGGCCTAACTATAGACAGCATATCATAGACTACAGTTAGGAAATTTTAAAATTGAAAATTCAGAATTTTATTCTCGATTTAGGGTGATCAGATTGTTCACCCATCTGATCAAACAATCATTCATTCAACACACTTATTAATGTAGAGGAGAATTTGTTCCTTTCAACTCTGGGAGACAAGATCTTCCTTTGGTCAACAATATATCTATGGATGGAAAGACAAATCAAATAACTTCCTCCTCCTGGGATTTCTCTAATTGATGCACAAAGCTCCTTTTAGCCATACATCCGCAGCCCCACCCACCCCTTATGCCAACAAGTTGACAAAAGACTGAAATTGAGGTGTCAGATATACTTTGGGGGCTTTGAGTATTAGGGGAAAATAGTTATTTCTCTGTTTGAATCACTTTATATGAGTTTATTTTTTATCATGGTGGAAATTAAGACACATTCTTTCTCACAGACAGGGCTCATGGATGACCCCAATAGAAAATCGTGTGTTAGGTCTGCCAAGAAACCCAGAAACAGACAGAGACAGAGACTGAGAACAGGAATGGGATTTACGAATCTATTAAGTAGAAAATCTAGAAAACTCCCTGGAGAAGCAAGTCATTATACCCTTGTGAGAGGAGAAGCCCAAGGTTGGCATTCTTCTGTGGAAATAAAAGCCAAGCAATGCATAGTGTGCACCAGTCGAGGAGCTGGAGAGAAATGGAATTCCAGTTCCCATATTTGGTCCAGGTTAGGGAGTGGTGTTTTCCCCTAAAGCTACCTAAATCCTATCTTTGCTGAGATCACGCCAGCCTTTGTCTCTGAGTTTGCAGAAGCCATTTCCCTTCCCATTTATTTACTCTTTCCTCCTCTGCCGCCCACATGGCATTTCCCTTTACTTACAGGAATCCTAAAGACCCAAAACAGCAGCAAGCTGATTAAAAATTAATAAGAGCCTCAGAGGGAAAGTACCAAGAGGCGGTTGGCTCTGTGATCGGCAATATTTTGAGGTTCTTTAAATACCCAATTATTTTCAGGACACCTACAGAACAGAAACCACAGGATGTGGGAAATAGGTTTTCAGGCCAGAGGGAAAAAATACTTAAGCAAAAGTCTTTTAACTTGGAGAAAAGAAGAATTATGTTTACAGTACTACTCTTCATTACCCTCATCCTAAACTCTTTTTCCCTCTCTTATAGTATCAGGTGACTCACTCAGCAGGAGTAAGAATTTATCTTCAGGGTAAACTTCATTATTCTGCAATGGCTCTTTATTTGCCCAGGATGTAACACCCCTATGTAGGAACAGGGGAGGCAGTCAATAAATTAAAATCAGTCCTGGGACTACAAGATGATATATTATATCCCAACTCAACTAGGATGATAATTTAAACCTGCTATGTCAAGGAATTGGGAAGCACATGTTTATGCGATTATGTTTCCTTAGGTGAGAAACACATTCTTAAGGAGCCTAATGAATGCACCACATTAGAAAATGGCTTCTAAATACTGTAAAAAGGCATCTGTAGGAAATCCTTTCTCTAGAACATTCATTCTTCCATTTCCTAAAACTTATGTCGTGGTTAGTAAAATATTCATGTATTCCACTCCAGAAACCTATTATTTATGATGCCCAACCAGGAAAGACTGCATCTGATGACCACATTTTCATTTAGCCATGGGAAGGAGCAAATTACAGTTGAATCACTAACATGGAAACAAATCAGGCAGGGTGCAAATGACTTGTTTAGCCAGAGACAAGCTTGTCAGGAAGCTGTGCTGTAATATGGCACAGAGGAATATCTATATTATCATTACCTTCCAACAGGTTGTCAAAAGTCAGCAGGTGAGGGAGTTTTCAACAAAGGTAGGAGACATAAAACAAAGAAATGTTTTTTTCAATGTAGTGTTAATAGAATACTGCATTATTAACATTGCAGAAAAATAAATGTAAATTTTGGTACCTAAAATAGTCAATTGGATTATGACTGTTTAATAATGTGTGTGTTATTTTTCAATTGAATCTAATGTTTCCACCACTAACCATTAGCTATTAAAAAGCAGAAAGCTTGGGAGATCTAAATTATGTTTTCAGGATTGTATAGTAGGTCATTTAGCTGTCTGGAACCAGATCTTTGTAATCTATTCACCAACTATAAGAAAAATATCGATTATGTATATGTTCTTATATGTTACAATTCTAAATTAAATGACAAAATTATGGACGAAAGCAAAACTAGAGAATAAAGGAAATAAACTACAAGATAATATCCTAATAACATTTATTGACCATTTAGCAAGAGCTTCTGCAAGGAAAAATTACTTGGAACCTGATTGGCTATGAGTCATATAACACATACATCTTGTTTCTGTTTTGTTGCTTCTCTTATTGTTATCATTGTTTTGTTTTATTTTTGCTTGTTTGCTGGAAACATACTCTATATACTTAGTTATCTCTTTTCTTTTGTTTATTTATTTTCTGATACTTGGGGGTTGAACCCAGAGTCTCACACATAATATGCAGGTACTCTACCACTAGGCTGCACCCCCAATCCATTTTTTTATTTATTTTTATTTGGAGATAGGGTCTCACTAAGTTACACAGGCTTCCTCTGGTATCAAATCTGTGATCCTCCTGCCTCTGTCTATGGAAATGCTGGGATTAGAGGCATGTGCCACCATGTCTGTCTACTTAATTTTCTTAGACATTTTCCCCTCTTTTCTAAAAAGTAATTGAGAAGGTTGGTCACAATATAACTCTCCTCATGAGACAACACAGATTATGTTTATTTATTCAGAAGAATGTGGGGCGTACCTCCTGGTCCAGCCTGGATCTTCAGATGGCCAGCACCGCCTCGCAGATAGATTCACTTGGGACCCTCGGGTGAGGGGCACAGATTCCTGCGGCCCATGGGATGCCATCAGAGATGGGAGAAAGGAAAAGCCACTGGCCCTTTTGCCTTGTGGGGACAAACACAGCTCTTTATTTCTCTGCCCTTATCAGGGCAGAGAGAAAAACCAAAGTGTACAGCTTTAAGTGCTAGCAGCTCTTATACAGCCTCAAGGGCAAATGCTTCCACGTTGGTGATCTTGGCAGAAAGCGAGTTATCTCCTTGTTGATGGTCGCGGCGGGAGAGCATTCTTTCCTCACTGAAGGTCCAGGCAAGAGAGCGGAGAGAGCTGTTTCCTCATCCATGGTCTGCGTGAAAAAGGGAATCTTTCCTTGTTGGTGGTCGAAGGTCCAGGCAAAAAATAAAGGGGCAAGCTGCTGCAGAGCAGCTCCTTACATAGCTCACCCACGGAATGGCCTGAGCCAATCAGCTTTGAGTCCAATTGTCCAATCAGGTTTGGGGGATTTGTGAAGGATATTGTATGAATGTCCAACCAAGTTACTTTCATTTTCCCTAGATTTCTAATTTACAAACCAGATCTTCAAAAACCGTTTTCCCAGTTTTGGGGTTTTGCCAATTTCAGCAACCAAAAGATTGCTGAAAAATGTCAGTGGGTCCCTGTTGTGTAATGAATAAAATCTAAATGCTTTCAGCATAGCATTTGAGACCCTCCATAGTCTTTTCCCAAGAAGCATAAGAGAAAACATAGTGACTCTTGAAGTCTGAATGCTGATTCAGAGTATCAAGGATTTTCTAGTGAGGCCCAGTGTATTCACAAAAGTCCCAAACAGCAGAAACAATGTGTGAGGCAGGAGAAATGTCAAAGTTAGAGTGATGTGATGTGAGAAAGACTACACTGGTACAGAGACATGAAAAAACAAGAGTATTTTCCCTTCTCTCTCTTCTCAGTCAATATTAACTTTTTGGACACCAGAAGTGTGGGGATTTTCCCACACATACTAGTCAATTCTCCAGCAGATTCTCTAGCACAGGAGTCTCCAATCCCCAGGCTACAACCATGGCCTGTTAGGAACTGGGCTGCACAGCAGAAGATAAGCAGTGGGCTAACAAGTGAAGCTTCATCTGTATTTACAGCCATTCCCCATTGCTCCTGTTACTGCCTGAGCTCCACCTCTAGTCCGTAGAAAAATTGTCTTCCAAAAAACTGGTCCCTGGTACCAAAAAAGTATGTGGACTGCTACTGTAACAGACACCAGCTGGGTGTCCTCTAACTCAATTCAATTCAGACACTCTCTGCTTGAAGATACTGTCAGATCCCACAGGTTGAGGGCTCTATATCCAAGTTTGCCCCTAACATTAGACACCAGTTGCAAGTAGCAGGTGGTCACCTATGCTTCTAATGAACCAACTATGAATCAGTGTCTCTACAACCCCTTTCTCAGGTTTGGTTAATCTGCTAGAGAAGCTCACAGAATTCAGGATAACACTTATTTACATCTTCTTCTTGTTGTTGTTATTAGGCGCAGTTGAGCTGTGTCCGACTTATAGCAATCCTCATAGGGTTTTCAATGGCAGATTGTTTCGGGATTGCCTTGGGAGTGGATTGCCAGGCCCTTCTCCCATTTTTTTCGGTGCTGGGAATTGAACTTGGGACCTCAGAGACTGCAGAGCAGTGCTCTACCTAGTGAGCTAAATCCCAGCCCAAAACCAAGGACTGGCCAGGTAACTTAGTGGTAGTTGTTGTTGTTGTTGTTGTTAGGTGCCGTCATGTCTGACTCATAGTGACCCTCATAGGGTTTTCAGTGGCTGATGGTTTCTGGATTGCCTTGGGAGTGGATTGCCACGTCCTTCTCCCATTTTTGTGGTGCTGGGAATTGAACTCGGGACCTCAGAGACTGCAGCACAGTGCTCTACCAACTGAGCTAAATCCCAGTGCTTTATTTACATCTACTGGCTTATAATATAGTAAAGGATTTATTAAAAAATGAGATTTTAAAGGGTCTCCACTGTGCCACCTTTTCAGCACATGGCTGTTTACCAACCCAGAAGCTCTCTGACCCCATAGGTTTGGAATTTTTGTGGAGGCTTTGTTATGTAGCCTTGATGCATCATTAGCTCCATTTCTAGCCCATCTCCCTTCTCTGGAGAATGTGGTATGGAGATGAAAGCTCCAAACATCTAACCAAGGCCTGATCTTTATGATGTCAGTCCCCGCCCAAGAGCCACCAAGAGTTGCCTCATTAGGACAAGCAATGCCCCTATCACCCAGGAAATTCCAAGGGGATTCAGGACCTCTGTGTCCTATCCTCCCATCACTAGTGAAATCACAAAGATCTTAGGATTTCTGTATCAGGACCGAGGGTCAAAGATCACATATTAAAAGATTCTAACAGATACATCAGATAAAGGTCTAATTACTAGAATTTATAAAGAACTCAAGAAAAATCTCCCAAAAAACCAAATAACCCAATACACAAATGGGCAAAGGAACTGAGTAGACAGTTCTCAAATGAAGAGGTCCATAAAGCCATGAAACACATGAAAAAATGCTCAGTGTCCCTAGCCATTAGGGAAATGCAAATTAAAACAACTCTGAGATTTCACCTTACACCAGTAAGAATGGCCAAGATCAATAAAACAAATAACAAATGCTGGCGAGGTTGCAGTGAAAAAGGAACACTATTACATTGTTGGTGGAGCTGTAAATTGGTCCAGCCACTGTGGAAATCAATATGGGGATATCTTAAAAAACTGAAAATAGATCTACTGTATGACCCAGCTATAACACTACTGGGAATTTACCCAAAGGAAGATGGATCATCATACCGCCGAGACACCTGCATCTCCATGTTCAATGCTGCACTTTTCACAATGGCAAGGATATGGAATCAACCAAAGTGCCCTTCAACAGAAGAATGGATAAACAAACTATTGTACATATACACGATGGAATACTACTCAGCAATCAAGAAAAATGAAATAAGGTGATTCTCAGCAAAATGGATGGAACTAGAGAAAATTATTTTAAGTGAACGAACCCAAGCTCAGAAAGAGAAACACATGTTCTCACTCATATGTGGGAGTTGAATCAAAATTATAAGGAGGAAACATCCTATTCAAAGGTCGGATCAAAATAAAATGGCAAAAAAAAAGGCTAAGAATGGTGTCAATATAAATGGTCTAGAAAATGCATGCAATTGTTCTGACAAGATAATAACAAAGTTCGTTACAGGAAAAATTTCTATCTTAAACAGAAATGGGACTCAAGTACATATAGAAAAATATTACCGAGTAAATGATGGAGAAGACCTAGATGGGGAGGGTGGGGGGGAGGCATACAAGAGGGAACCTATATGAATAATGTACATCAAAATGCATATATGTAAATGCCACAATGAAAAGCATGTCAGAATGAATCACATTAAGGTGTACATTAAAAATGTCCAATAAAAAAAAAGATTCTAATAGTACCCATATAATGCAGGAAATTGCAAGAATTTTAGGAGTTCTGTGCCCAGGAGTGAAATGTAAATATTTCTCTTTATTCCACAACTAGTCTTTGTTGACTTAGAAGATGGAAGAGGGCCACAAGCCAAGTAAATTAGGAAATCTTTAGAAGCCAAAAAAGACAGGAAATTGATCCTCCCTAGAGCTCCTGTGGGAAAGGCAGCCCTCCATACACCTTGAGTTTACCCCACTGAGGCCCACAGCAGACCAATGGCCTTCAGATCTATACATGATAAATTTGTGTTGTTGTAAGACATGAAATTTCTGATAATTTATTATAATAACCACAGAAAATCAATATAGTAGCCCTTTAATTTCTTTCTCTTAACATGCCCTTTCCTTTATATTATAATTACCTTCATGTAACTTTTTAAAAAATATGAATCAAGGATACTTTAAATCTAGTAAGTTTTGGATTTCTGTTTCATCTCTTTTTTTCCTAATTGGTCTTCTACTAAAAAGAAATATGTATCAGGACTGAAAGACTCAGCTGGGCCAAGAGAACATTTGAGCATCATTTTTGTGAAGGTGAGAACTGGATCTTACAAAAGCCAAAATTGTACCACTGAGCTCACAACTGCCGCTCTTGGCTGCACACATTTGGGAGAGATCCCTGAGATCCAGAGAAAAAGAGGCAGATGAAGACATCACTGTTTATCTTGATTGATAGGGATCATCCTGCTTGCCTCCAGGCTGCCAGAGGGATAAGGGAGGGAGCTGTGTTTATGTGCTTTCTCTACCACATACTTCTGGATGTTGGATGTGCCTTACCTCCTTTGCATCTCACAATAACCCTAACAGTTGGCATTGTTATTCTCTATGCAACACATTAGGGAAATTAAAGCTATTAATGACTTAATAAAGCTCAATTTTCTGCTGGCTGACAGAGCCAGAATTTAAAAAATGGATAGTCGATTTCCAACACTATGGTATTTTTCCCCATTATACTGTTCTTCTTTAAACTCTTCTTGTGAAGACTGGACCATTTTGAGAACCTACTGGAAGCAATAGTGTCTTTTCCCAGAAAAATGCACACATAACAACAAACAAATAGGGCCACAAATGCACATACATGTTTATATATAATTCATAGGGTGATCATTGGCCCCATGAAGCAGACTAAAAACCATTTATGGTATGCTGTTTTCTGTTAATCAGATTCAGGGTGATGTAGTGGCTAAGCAGATCCCACATGGAAATTCTTTGTACTACTGTTTACCATATATGAGAACTTGAGAAATAGTTAACCTCTCTGTACTTTGTTTTTCTCATTTGTAAAGCAAGGATAATAATGAAATGGACCTCTTGGGGTTGTGGTGGGTATTGAAAAAGTTGTTACACAAAAAGCTTTTAGAAGGGCAAATGTTCAATAGTAAGTATTTAATAAACGATTTCTATTATCACTGAACTTGACTTATGAGCTCTAGACCTGAGCAATATTTTTTCAAAGATAAACTTAATATGACATATGTAGCAAGAAAAGTCCAAAGTATCAATAGTTACAATACTTGGAGAAGAAAAATCCATGTTTTGGATAATGCACCTGCCATTCTTACAGATATTGACTCTGTGAATAACAGGGTCAGTGGAGACTAAGAAATGAATGCATTTTTATCTATCCAAAAGCATTTCCATGACATTTGTCTCCAGAGAACCAGGATGCTAAAAGAAAGAGAGATTTGACAAAAACATTAGAAATGTGTGACTTACAACTTCAGGGGAAAAACATTTCAGAATATCCAGCAATTAATGATGAAAGAACATTACTGTGGATCCCCTTTGGGATGGAGCAGGAAGCCTTCAGAAGACACTTGATGTGTTCCCCTTTATAAGCAAAAGGTAGAAAGGGAAAACTGGCGATGCTTTGATCAGCTAGGGAAAAAGGAGTTTATCAGTCATCATACTGTGTAAACACATCTAGCCTCTTCAATATGAGCACAATACCAAGTGTCCATCAATGCTAATGAATTTAAATAAGAGTAACCATGGGGATAAGATAAGAAAAGCATGGAAGCATAAGGAAGCCTATATGTCACTAATTTCCTGTATTTAAATAGTTTACATAAAACATCAAGAGATGGTTTCAGCATTTCAAAAATATTCTCAGTCTTTTGGGACACATTGATGGATTATTTCAACATAAGGAGCTACTAGAATAAATTTTTTCCCATAAATAATTTCTATGAATTCTCCTATTATTTCCATTCTCTCTTCTTCCTGTATCTTTTTCACCCTTCTTTCATTGCTTCACTCATTCAGGCAAAGGCAGATTTTATTCATCCTTATTTAAGAAAGCATGCCAGAGGAGGAGGAAAGAGCATGGCTGTTCACTTGATATGTTCACTTAAGGAAGAGTCATATTTGCTGAAGCTACAGCTATTTAATTTTTTTTCTTTTTTTTTGGGGGGGGTGAGGGAGGTAAGGGGGTTACAAGGTGGTTGAACCCAAGACCTCACACCTGTTTTGCAAGCACTCCACCACTGAGCTGCACTCCCAGCCCATTTTCTACTTATTATCTCCAGACAGGGTCTCAGTAGTTTGCACAGGGTGCTCTGGCTTCAAATTCACAATCCTCCTCCCTCAGGCTCCCGAATCACTGGGATCATAGGAGTGCGCACCTGATGGTAATTAGCTTTTTCCAAAATTAATTCAAAATTTTTTATCCAGGACTTCACAAAAACAACTAAAATATTTCTTGGAGATGGCTGAAGACTGACCCACTCTTCACTCTGTTTACTCTGTGCTACAGGTAAGCCAAGGGCTAACTCCCTGACAATCTAAAAGGATGATAATACATCCTTCCTGCCTTCAAGAGGTTCACATGTTGGTTGCACAATTTGCAAAGCAAAGCTAAAACACAAACCTAGGATTTCTGAGTAAAATTCAGGGCTATTTGGAACTGAAGTAATTTTAATGAAGTATTTGTTTTAGAGAACTTTTTGGGAAGCCGCCAGAACATCATTCAAAATTCACTGTTTGTCTTAATACCAAGGGATCATAAACATTCAGAATGATTCTTCTTGACTAGGATACAGGGATGGTGTGTTTGGTAAGTGGAAGGTCTCATATAGCCTAGATAACCCAACTAGTGGCTAGGCTATATATGCAACTAGTACTGTTGTTGTTGTTGTTGTTGTTGTTAGGTGTTGTCGAGTTGGTATCCGGCTCACAGTGACCCTCAGGGTTTTCAATGGCAGTTTCAGGATTGCCTTGGGAGTGGATTGCCAGGTCCTTCTCCCATTTTTGCAGTGCTGGGAATTGAACTTGGGACATCAGAGACTGCAGCGCAGCGCTCTACCAACTGAGCTAAATCCCAGCCCAACTAGTACTGTACAAAGTCATATATCACCAAATAGTCCAGCAACTAAAATATTTTTGAAAGGTAATAATAGTTAATGTTGTTGTTGTTGTTAGGTGCCGTCGAGTCGAGTCCGACTCATAGCAACCCTATGTACAGCAGATCGAAACCCTTGCCAATTCTGTGCCAGGCAAACCATCTTATTTATGTTTAAGCCCATTGTTGCAGACACTGTGTTAATCCATCTGGTGGAGGGTTTTCCTCTTTTCCGTTGACCTGCCACTCTTCCAAACATGATGTCCTTCTCCAGGGATTGTTCTCTCCTGACTACATGTCCGAAATATGTAAGACGCAGTTTGGCCATTTTTGC
>VMDO01029133.1:0-23026 GCA_007922755.1 Pedetes capensis
GGCCTGGCTTAAACTCTCAGCACCACAAAAATGGGATAAGGGTGTCAGGTAGCCCACTCATGAAGCAAACAGCCATTGAAAACTCAATGAATAGCAGAGAAGCAATGACATATTGCCAGGCATGGCACGGTGTTGGGTAGTGTTTCTTTCTGTTGTACATAGGGTCTCTATGAGTCGGATCTGACTCGGGAACACCTAACAACATCAACCACCTCACATCCATTATCTATGAAAAAGCATGAAGCTTAACCTGACGTGAAACACATTTCACACTGGTTTCATCTTCTATTTTATACAGTTCACCTGTTGTCTTCCTACCAACATCCTTTTAATACAACCCAGCTGCCCTTCCGCAATTCTTAAATTGTTGTGCTTCTCCGCTATGCATAGGGTTTTCAATGCTTGATTGCTTGGAGAGTTGGCTGCCAATTCCTTCTGCCAAGCTTACATTACCCGGTATTCCCAGGTGGTCTCCTATCTAAGTACTAACCAGGCCTGACCCCACTGAAATTTGAGATCTGAAAAGATCAGATGCCAGGGTGGTGCGCCTATACACACAATTCCTAGAACCCACCTCTTATTTTCTTGATTCCATGTTCTCACCCTTTTCCCTTTTTCCTTTAATGCTCTCATACTATTCCATCCTTCTACCCATCCATTCAGCTACCCATCCATCATTCCATCCATCCATCCAATTTTAAGGACTTGATGTGCACTACACTCAAGTTAGGCACAGAAGATGTAGAAAGAAAGGACATTGTCCCCCACTTACAAGTGCTTGCCATCTGTCATGGTGAAAGGGAGTGAACTGACAAATATACCATAATGTGACAAAAGCTGTGATTCTGGTAGCATAGAGGCGTGGCAAGGTGAGTCAAGGTCTTCCTTGAACTTCACATGAACAGCTTTCTGAAGGAGAAGAAGGCACTAGGCATATGAAGGGCAGATGCACTAATACCTGCATCCTAGTGCTTACAGGATCATAAGTGCCAGCAGAGTTTGTTTCTCTTCCTTTTTTAAAAAAATACAGTATGGCAATATTTTGTGCTGCTCTTATATCACTGAAAATATTCTATCCAATACTGGCATTATCTTATTTATTTTTCACAAATATCACTACATTATAATTTATTGCATGAAGGGAACTTGAGCTATGTCTATCTATCTTATCTTTGCAGCCTTATCATCCTGAGTATACCTTGCATGGAATTGCTGCTCAATTTTTTAATGGGTGGACAAATCAGTTATCAAAATAGCTAAACACTCACCTGACAAGGCACAAAAGCAACTTTTCAATGTAAGATGAGGAGGAAAGTCTTGGGGCCTGGAGCAAAGCAGGGCGTAGTTTAAAGCAAGAGGCACTTCAGCTGAGCAGAGGGACTGAAAAGAAGGAGCTGAGTTAAAAATTGGAGACAGAAGTCTTGAAAAGAGTTTCCATGCTATGCATCTCACTATTTTCCCATAGTATGTTCTCCTCCATATATTTCTGTCTTTAAAGAAGAAAGAATGTTTGTGTTGTCCTCCCACCCCACAATTTCTTCCTTTTTGAGCTGCCATTGTAAAGAGGAGCTGGTTGGAACATCTGAAGACAGAGTAAGTACTTATGATCTCAAAGCAGAATTACTCCAATATATGTAGAAATAACTGAACCATGGACCCCTTCTCACCAAGTGGATGTCCTGAGAATGGGGAGCTCCTCACGTGAGGCGGTAGAGTGCTATGCTCAAGCTGTCACTACCGGTTTACATAGAATGCCTAGCATGGTGCCTAGTGAATATTACATGTAATCAGATAATAACTATTGAATGAAAGAATGGGAGCAAAGCAGGTAAAAGATGAATATACTCCCTGGTACTCTCTCTTAGGCCAGTAACACAATCTAGATAACTGCACCATGTCCACATGGTCTACTTGCCTCCAGCTTGCTTACTACATTCTATTGCTTGCACTGCAGCAAGAGTCATTTTACATAGATATCTCATTTCCCACATCAGTACAGCCCCTAGCAAGGCCTTGACTCCTTCTTATTCTTGTTCCCTTTTCCTGTTTAATGCCTGGTGCTCTTCACTGACCTTTTTGTGGTCTTGAATCCCTCCAGCCAGATTATTTACAATTCTCTGAATTCACCTCCTCTGAAAAATGGAGACTCCTTCCCCTGGAATATTCTTCTCTTTTGTGTCCCTCTGTTGTCAGCTGTCTTTCTCCAGCCCTTTAAGACTCAGGTAATGTGCCTCTTCTCCATGGAGCTTTCCAGTCCACTTCTTTCTGTGATGTTGCCTTGGGTACCTTCCGTGAGCTGCTGCGGCAGGGCTTGGCTGCTCTGATGATGGCAACTCCTATATGGTGCTGCAATGGCCTTTGAAGGGAGCACTGTGAGCTCAGCGTGCTCTGCTTTGTTCCTCTCTGTATTTCTGGTTCCCAGTAGAGAACCTGACACATGATATGTACTCAGTTAATGTTTTCTGCGTCTCACTAGACTGAGCTCTGTGTATTATGGGTGAGTGCAATCAAGATACGGAGGGAGCTACACTTAAGTAGGTTGTTTTAAATTAGTTTTAAAATTCCTAAGTACTACTCACCTACAGCTGTAACGCTGTGATCCTGTCAGATCTCGGAACCTAAGCAGGGTGGGAACTGATTAGTACTTGGATGGGAGATCACCTGGGAACTCCAGGTGCTATAGGCTTGGGAGATGGACTCCACAACCCACTCCTTAATCTGCCTCCCCCGCAAAAAAACAATCAGCCATCGAAAACCCTATGAATAACAGAGAAGCACTAAATAGTGTTTTGTCTGTTGTACATAGGGTGGCTATGGGTTGGACACCAACTCGACAGCAACTAACAACAAGTGCTACTGGCATCACATAGTGTTTATGGGCAGGGTAGTGGCTGTGATAGAAATTCCTCAAACATAGCCGTGCTTTGTAATAAAGGTAATAGTAAATGGTGCTTTAAACACTATTATAAATCCAAGAGGCCTTGGCTTCTAGGAAAACAACAGTTTTGTTATTTTGTTTGTAGTTTCTGGGGTCCCCGTGCTTCAGGAAGGTGAAGCTCGAGAGGGTGACTCCCGTGCCCCTTGGTCCCCCTGAGGTGTTGCCTCCATAACCTGCAGAGAAGTGGAGGCCTCGGTCATCGCCTCCCCTCACAGCAGCAGGCCGCGCACTCAGAGCCAGCAGGGCTTGGCCGACGCTGAGTGGACAGTGAAAAGAGATGTCCACGAGGACCCAGGGCTCAGACCCACCACAGACCGTGGGCCTGGAGACCTGCTACCACCCCGCTGAGGTGGCACCCGTGGCATTCCACAGAGCGACTTGGCGAGTCAGCGCCGAGGCCAAGGAGTGCCAGGGAGGCGGAGCAGGCGCTGGTGACCAGACCGCCATCTTTCCACCCGAGGACCAGGTTACACCGTCTGTGGGGAGTCCGGGTGGCGAGAGGTCCATGGGAGCACAGCCTCTAATCAGTGGGAGGCCGGGCACTGTCAGCCCGCTCCGGCGGCCCTGCTGGCGCTCCCGCAGGCTGGGGTCAGTGCGTTGAGCAGGAGGGAGTGGCCTGGGCCTCCCGCCATCATCCCAGCTGGAGGGATGATGTGTGCACAATCCATGGGGAGACTTCTGGGCACAAACACTTGCCCCAGGCGCGCCAGCTGCTGGGGAGGGAACATGAGGGGAAAATCTCTTTCCATGAGGAGGAAGTGAGGTTACTCATCCTGACACAGGGAAAAGGCCTCAGTATTAACTTTGACAGGACAACTCATAGACCAGACAGCTGTAGCTAATAGGGACAGTGGCCTACCGGGCAAGAGGTGTGGCAACAAGCATCACTGAGGATCTTGGGCCCACCCCAACTGGGAAGTACATACACATGTGTAGGCTGGGAAGAGAATGGCCACTGAGGGCGCTATATGTGAGGAACTTGTCATAGGGAGCCAGACTGCTGAGGAATCAGAGGGATCAGAAGGGGTGGGATAGTTGTTGGACAACATCCAGGCATAAGATGAACATCTTAAGGAGCTGAATGACATTCAGACAGCACGAATAAACTAAAGAAAACTGGTTGTTGTTAATTTTTTTCATCTTCGTTTTTTGGGTTTTTTTTGGGGGGGGGAGGTGCCTATTTTGTTTTGCTTTGCTTTGCTTTTTCTTCTCTGAGAGATTTGAATGGCTTTAGGGTTCTGCTCCTACAATGTGTATTGCTCACTGCTCTGTATGATTGACTGACTGTTTATGTCCATATTTGTTAATACTATATACATGGATACATATATAATATTTCTTCCTGTTTCTTTTTCTCTCCTTTTCTTTTCTCTGAGAGAGTTGAATGGTAGGGGGATTTGCTTAGGTAATGTGCACTGCTCTGTTGTCTGAAATATTTTTACTTTTGTTTTTATCTGTAGTACATATAGGGCTTTTCTCTTTTCTTTTAATTCTTTCTCTTCCTGTCTCTTTCTTTCTCTTTCTGTCAATTTCTGAGTCACCTGAGCATTCTGGAGTTTTGGATAATTAAAGTGTACCTGCTGGCTCATTAGTCAAAATAGAATCTAGACTTCTAACACCCTTACATTGACCAGACTGTACCCAAACTAAACAATGGGCAAGCCTCAATGGAAAAACATGAGAAACATACAAGAACAGTATACATGGGAAACCCTAGCAGACCAAAGTCATTCAATGGACAATGTCAAAGTAACCAAAGTCTTAGAGAAACCAGAAAAAGAATTCAGAAGCCTACTGATAAATATGTCGAAAGACCTCAAGGACACCACAATGATAGCAACTGAAACTCTGGTCAGAAAAGTATCCAACATGGAAAAAAAATTCACCAAAAACATTCAGATTCTGACGAAGAATCAACTATAAATGGTGGAGATACAGTGCAAAATTAATCCACTTAATATTATAGTAGAGCACACAGTATCCAAACTAGATAAAGTCAAAACAAGGTATCTAATTCTGAAGAAAAACTGGAGGAGCTTATCTGCTCAGATGCTAAGAAAGAAAACAGGATGAAGCAAGTTGATCAAGTTTTTGAAAAGGTCTTTGATAAAATGAAAAAGTGCAACCTACAGATTCAGGGGGTTCATAAAGGAGCTAAAAACAACATGAGAGGAATAGGAAATCTCTTCCAACAGATTTTAGATGAAAACTTCCCAGAACTAAAAGAATACTCAGACATATATACAACTGGAGCATCCAGGACTCCCCAAGGAGTAGATCAGAATAGATCCTCTCCACAACACATTAAAATTGGAAGTTAAATTTGGAGAGCAAAGAAGCTGGTCTAAAAGCTGCAAGAGAAGGGCCAACTCACTTCTGAGGGCAAACCCATCAGAATAACAGCTGATTTTTCAACAACAACCCTAAAGACAAGGAGAGCTGGGTTACACATCACTCAAACCCTGAAAAAGAATAACTGCCAACCAAGATTACAGTACAGACTGAAGCTATCTTTTAAAATAATAGACAGTATTTTTAAGGCACTCCATGACACTGACTTCTTTAAATGATTGACAGCCACCAAGCCAGAATTGTGGAGGATCCTCAATGAAACACTACATGATAAAGGTAAGACAACCCCAAATATAAGAGCAAAGGAATGAATAATAAACATGAGGAGAAATTTTAAAATAATAGACTAAATATGAACTTAGAAAAATAATAGAAGCAAACACCAAACTGATACATAACAGGTTGCTCTCAATAATTACTCTTAGTATAAGTGGTCTTATCGCTCAAGAGACTTATGCTGACCAATTGGGTCAGAAAACATAAACCTTTGATATGCAGCATTCAAAAGACTCACCTCATCACAAAGACCATAAAATGTTGAAAATTCAACATTACTATCCACACAGCCACAAAGTCATTTTCCTTTCCTATAGCTCCCCTTCTCCATCCATCCACAATGCAGAGATTTCTCTTTCTTTCTCAGGCAAATTCATCCATGCTTTCTCTTATCTTATTGTTCTCTGCCTCTCTCTGAGGTTTTGGCCCTTACTGATTACTTTTTTCCTAAGTATATTTTGAATTTCTTTGTTCAGTTTACCTTGCTTTACTTGTGTTCAATCATAGTCCAGTCTTCTTGATAATGAAAAATTTTCTATTTGTGTTTGTTCTTTCTTAGTGAGTCTTCTAGGTCTCTCCTTCCTTTTACTGCTAAACTTACTTGTCTGTATCTATTGCCTCCATGCCTCCATCCCTTGTGACATTATCCACTGTCCCTTTGTTGTTTGTTGTTAGCTGTCATCAAGTTGAGTCTGACTCATAGCAACCCTCATAGGGTTTTCAGTGGCTCAATGTTTTGGGGTTGCTTCTAGAGTGGATTGCCATGTCCTTCTCTCATTTTTGTGGTGCTAAGTGTAGGGAAGAATTGGGAGGAAATTGGCAAAAACTCCCAAACTGGGAAAATGGCATTTGAATATCTGGTTTGTAAATTAGAAATCTAGGGAAAATGAAAGTAACTTGGTTGCATGTTTGTACAAAACCCTTCCTGATTGGACAATTGGGCTGAAAGCTGATTGGCTCAGGCCATTCTGTGGGCGAACTATATAAAGAGCTGCGCTGCGGCAGCTCGACCCTTTTTGGCAAAGCCTTTCTGGCATCCCTTTCTGCGCCTTCTCGCCTGTTCCTGCCCGGACCACAGATGAGGACGTGCCTCTCCTGCTGCTCTCCCCCGAACCTTCTGTGAGGAAATAATCCTCTCCCGTTGCAATCCTCAACAAGGAAAGGAACCTGCTCTCCGTCTGACCAACGACGAAGCAACAGCTTCTCCTCCTGACCACCGAGACGACCAACACAGGTGTTTGCCCCTGGAAGGCAAAAGTGCCTGAGGCTTTTCCTTTCTTCCGTCTCCGCCGGGTCCCGAGGGCCGCAGGAGTCTGTGCCCCTCACCTGAGGGTCCCGAGTGAATTGTGTGTAGTATCTGTGCATGGCGGCACAGCCCATCCGAACCTCCAGGCCGGACCGGGAGGCGCGTGCCCCACACTAAGTATCCCAAATCTGGGTCCTCAGGGGGTGCAGAGCTGCACTCTACCAGCTGAGCTAACGACAGAGCTAAACCCCAGCTTAGGGTCCCTTTGTTGTTGTTAGGTGCCATTGAGTAGGTATCCAACTCATAGCGACCCTATGTACAATAGGCAAAACACTTTGTCAGTGCTTCTCTGCTATTCATAGAGTTTTCAATGGCAGATTGATTTTTGGGAGCAGGTTGCCAAGTCCTTCTCCCACAGGGTCCCTTTAAGCACCTGAAATTTGACTGTTCCTCATTTAGTCTGCTCATTGCCAATATCAGCGACCCATTGTGTCCCCCCTCCTAATCAATCTCTCCTTCAGATCCTCCAGGCAATGCCACATGGCGTTCTTCTTAGCCTTTTCCAGATTTCTCTGATTGTTTCTTATTTGGGTGTCCAGGCCTCCCTTCTTTGTCCTTCCGACATGTGCACATGCTTCCATCATCAGAACTGACATTTGAGTACTTAACGCCTGTTTCAGTCCTTCTACCAACTCTGTGAAGGAGGTACATTAATTATTTCATTTTATAGAGGAAGACTCCAAGGCTGGGACAGCTGGCAGGTGGTCTGGTCATCATCTATTCCACAGAAACTCATTCTGGAATGTGATGGCCTTTGGGTAGGAAAAAATATACCAAACATGTGGGAAGCAAAAAAAAAGAAAAAAAAAAGCAGGAGTAGCCAGACTAATTTCTGACAACTTAAACTACAACCCCAAACAAATCAAAAGAGATTTAAAAAAAAAAAAAAGTGCACTACATTTTAGAGAAAGGAACAGACAACCTGGAGCCCATAATGATACTCAAAATGTATTCACCAAATACAAGTGCACCTAACTTCGTAAAATAAATCTTATTTGGCGCACGCCTGTAATCCCAGCGACTCGGGAGGTGGAGGCAGGAGGATCACAAGTTAGAGCCCAGAGGTAGTCTGTGTAATTTAGCGAGACCATGTCTCAAAAAGTAAAAAATGGGCTGGGGTTGCAGCTCAGTGGTCCAGCACTTGCAGAGCATGCAAAAGCGAGGCCCTGGGTCCAACCCCCAGTACCGCAAAATAAATAAATAAATAAATAAATAAATAAATAAATAAATAAATAAATCTATCTTATTGGAGATAAAGGAACACATAGGTCCAAACACAGTAATTATGGGAGATTTCAATACCCCACTTTTGCCAAGAAACAGATCATCATAGCAAAAAATCAAAAGAGAAATGATCGACTTAAATAGCACAATAAACCTTACAAAGATCTACAGAATACTCCATCCATCAGAGCCACTTTCCCAATATTAGTTCTTCTCATCCATGATCAAGAAAGTTCTTTCCATCTTCTAGTGCCTTCAATTTCTTTCTTTAATCTTTTGAAGTTTGCATTGTACAAATCTTTATGAACTCCAGTTAGATTAATTCCTAGACATTTGATTTTTATTGGTGAGCTATTTTGAATGGGATTACCATTTTGATTTCTTTCTCTTCCTATTTGGTATTGATGTATAGAAAAGCTACTGGTTTTGCTAATTTTGTATCTTGCTACTTTTCTGAAGGAGCTAACTAGCACTAAAAGTTTTTTGGGTCCTTTAAATGTATGATCATGTTATCTAAAAATAGGGATAATTTAACATCTTAATTCCCTATTTGTATCCCTTTTATTATTTCATTTTTGTGAAATGAACCAAATTAACCAAAAGGTACTATACTGATTCAAGGAAACCTCTACCAAAGCTATAATGATATATTTCACAAAAATAGAAAAAAATAATCCTAAAACTCATATGGAAGCACAAAGAACCTTGTGTAGCCAAAACAATTCTAAGGATGCAAAGCAGGGCAGGTGGCATTACAACATCTGACTTCAAACTATACTATAGGGGCATAGTAGCAAAAACTACTTGGAACTGGAACAAAACCACATATGAAGATCAATGGAACAGAAGACCCAGATATACAGTCAAGCAGCTACAGCCTCCTGATCTTCGACAAAGGAACCAAAGGCTTTCAGTGGAGAAAAGATAGCCTTTTCAACAAATAGTTGGGAAAAATGGATATCAAGATCTAGAATGAGGAAAGTAGGCCAAGATCTCTTGACCTGTATGAAAATCAATACAAAATGGATCAAATATTTCAACATAAAACCAAAAACTTTAAAACTACTACAAGCAAATGTTGGGAACACACTCCAACATATAGACATAGGTAAGTACTTTCTTAATAACACTCCAATAGCCCAGGAAACTGTATCAAAAATTGACAAATGGGATTACATAAAATTAAAAAGCCTTTAAACAGCAAAGAAACATATTAATACTTGCCATTCCTGAATTAGTTCCACCTCTGTCAGGGATTTACTGTTACTTTGGGCAAGTGACCATCTGTCCCTGGGCAAGGAAGATTGTGATAGCATACCCCTGCACCTCTGTCTGGGTTTGCTGGATTATGATTTTAGAGTTAAATTTTGGGCATGGCCATAGTCCAGAGGAGACTAGATAAAGGACAGATGGGCTTGGTGAAGGAGTTGCCTTGGCAGAGAGCTACTAAGAATAAGGACTACTTAAACTTGAAGAGACCGAGTCCTTCAAAGATACAATGAATCCTCCTGATAGTTATGGCTTAGTGCCCTCTCCCCATGCACAATTCTGTGGCCTCCTTGTGCTTTGCTTTGTCTTCTAGATAGTTAAGGCTGTTTGAATGTGATGCAAGCTGTTTATCTAATTGGCTATGTAGAGCTTACCCTGGGAGCAGCAGAATGAGAGCCAGTTCTCCTAGGAGGAGAGGTACTATTTGTTCAAGCAGTAACATTTAATAATGCAAGACCCCCTGGAACGGACACTGTTCCTGGAACAGACACTGACACAAGATTTATTGATTCTGCCTTCACTATTCAATGTGTCACATTCTTCTAGTTCTAGGTCAAAGTAGTGTCTTTCTTCCTATCTAATTTTAATCCAGGTGTTGTCTGTTCTAGTAACCTCTATGAATTCTACCTGTTAAGGATGGGAAGAAGGAGAGGGAAAGGAAGAGTGGGAGAGAGACAGAACGAGAGAGAGGGGGGAAACTATGCACAGAACTCATTATGTTCCATATTTTCAGATTACCTTTTAGTGTAGTTGCTGCAGTAATCTGAAGTGTCCAGATAATGTCCACCCCTCCACCATTGTAGAGTTTTCCTTGATTTGTTACAGTACGGTTAGTCAGGTAGAAGAGCCCAGCCCTAGAGAATATTCAGAGTTTGTCTAGTCTGTACTTGCTAACAAACTGGATCTCTGAAAACCAAAGTTCAGATATGTAGAAACTTGTGGTTAACATGGTGCAAAGACACTTAGCATGGTGAGTTTCAAAGTGTAATGTGGTGTCACTAAGTGTGGAGTTGGAAGGACATGCACAGAATTGGCTCCTGTGATTTGAGATAAACTGGTTTCAGGTCACCTCAGAACATTTTCATTTAATTCATAGTTAATTTCAGTTAATTGGAGTCACTAAGGACCAAAGAGATGATGTGACCTTACCAATGGTGATGCCTCATGGACTGATAGGATTTGGGGAGTCAGTAGCATCTAAGGAGAGGGCTGCAGGGAATGTCGGATCTGAATAAAATTGAAATGATGCTGCAAGACCAAGGAAGCAGAGGTCTGGGCCTAAATCTGTTACATATCATCTTTGGCTAGTAGATGAATGGAACTGAACTGTCAAGAAAGAGATAGTTAATATAAGATAAAGATGGTGTCCCAATCTATGGGAAATTAATAATGCATATTAGTTATGTTGTTAGGTGCCGTCCAGTGGGTGTCCAACTCATAGTAACCCTACAGTATCTGTAAGCCCACAGTGTCCAACTACAGTAACCCTACAGTATCTGTAACCCTATAGTATCTAGTGTTTCCAGGCAGTCTCCCATCCAAGTACTAACCAGCCCCGACCCTGCTTAGTTTCCAATCTGACAGAATCAGACTGCACGATGTTATGACTGTAGGCTATATTAGTTATGTGTTGTTGTTGTTATTGTTGTTGTTATTGTTAGGTGCTGTGGAGTCAGTATCTGACTCATAGTGACCCTACATACAACAGGGAAACACTGTTAGTGCTTCTCTGCTGTTCATAGGGTTTTCAATGGTAGATTGATTTTTGAGTGAGGGTTGCCAGGTCCGTCTCCCAAGCCTACAGCAACTGGTATTCCAGGGTGGTCTCCCATCCAAGTACTAACCAGGGTCCACCCTGCTTAGCCTCTGAGATCTGATGGGATCAGATGCCACAGGGCTGCAGCTGCAGGCTCAATGTGTTATCTATCTATCTATCTATCTATCTATCTATCTATCTATCTATCTATCTATATGTTGTTGTTAGGTGCCGTCAAGTCAGTGTCCTACTCATAGCGACCCTCTGTGCAACAGGGGAAACACTATTGTCAGTGCTTCTCTGCTGTTCATAGGGTTTTCAATGGCGGATTGATTTTTAGGAGGGGGTTGCCAGGTCTTTCTCCCAAGCCTACAGCTTCTGGTGTTCCCAGGCGGTCTCCCATCCAGGTACTAACCAGGCCCGACCCTGCTTAGCTTCTGAGATCTGATGGGATCAGATGCCACAGGGCTACGGCTGCAGGCATAAATATATATATATATATATATATATATATATATATAGTTGTTGTTGTTAGGTGCCGTCAAGTCGGTATCCGACTCATAGCGACCCTCATAGGGTTTTCAATGGCTGTTTCGGGATTGCCTTGGGAGTGGATTGCCAGGTCCTTCTCCCATTTTTGTGGTGCTGGGAATTGAACTCGGGTCCTCAGAGACTGTAGCGCAGCACTCTACCAACTGAGCTAAATCCCAGCCCCATACATGTATATATATATATATATATATATATACACATATATACACATATATATACTTTTATATATATATTTATTATATTTATATATATATATTTATATATATTATATATATATACACATACATACTTTTTTCATTAATTGATCTGTATGTTTATTTATATTACATATTTAGGTAATTATGTGCCTTTAATGTCCTTGTTGTTAGGTGCTATTGTGTCAGGTCCTATTTATAGTAACCCTATACAGAACAGAACAAAATACTACCAGACTCTCTGCCATGCCCAGCACTATCACCAGTGTTCTCTGCTACTTATAGGGTTTTTGATGGCTTATTGTTTTGGGAGTGGGTTGCTAGGTCCTTCTCCCAGGCCTATATCACCTGGTGTTCCCTGGCAGTCTCCCATCCAAGTGCTCACCAGGTGAAATCCTGCTTTGTTTCCAAGATCTGATGAGATTGGATGCCAGGCTGTTACAGCTTTAGACATATGTGATTTTAATATAATGTTCAATATGGCTCATGAGTCCACCATTTTATCTGAAATAGAAAACTTAATCTGTGTTTTTAGTCACTTTTCTTATAAACTCAGTCTCTTATGGCTTTCTTTTTCTCCATTCCCTCCACACTGGGCCCATCCAGTTTCCCTGAAGGGTCAGGCATGGCCATGGCCAGGGAACCGTGTCTCAGATCTGAGTTCCTCCTCTGCCTGCTGCTCAGCTGAGGTGTAGCTGGCACTGCTGGTCCTCACAGCAGCAGCCCAGACGTCCCTGGCTATGGAAGCTGTGCTCCGTCCTCTCAGGTACAGTGACAGCTCTGTAAGTGGACATTTCTGTCTTCTGGTGCCTGGCTCAGGCTTCCCACCCTACAGTGCTGGGATTTTGTGCAAAAGAAAAAAAAATGGAAGCAGTGTTGGACCTCTGTCTTTGTCTCTGTCTGTGTCTGTGTCTGTGTCTCTCTGACTCTCTCTGTCTCCCCCTACCATTTTTTTTCCCAACATCTTTTGCTTCATGTTACTGTTTCTGGTTTGGGAGTAACTGAAGAGATTTCTCAAGGTCTGACAGGACAGTCATTTCCTTAGTTTGGGGCCATTCACTCACTCAGTATTTGCTAAGCCCATGTGTTAGATATGTGGCTCTAACTCTCACCAAATAACTATTAGGCTGGTCTCCTTTGTGATGAGATGATTCATTTGTGCTCATTGGACTGCTCTCATCCTGGTTCCAAGAATTGAATAATATTGGAAATTAAATTGCTAGTCCAGTCAAATTGTTATATAGCTGCTCGGATTGTACCCTAAGGAGCTGATACTCTTGGACCAGAGGAAGAAATATGGGCTCCCTGCAACTCTGTCTGGGCTGGGGTTTAGCTCAGTTAGTAGAGGGCTGCTCTGCACTCTCTGAGGACCCAAGGTCAATCCCCAGCCCTGCAAAAACGTGAGCAGGATGTGGCAATCCACTCCTGAAGCAATCTCAAAACAATCAGCCATTGAAATCTCTGTGAGAGTCACTGTGAGTCAGACTCCACTCAAGGGCACCTAACATAAAACAACTCTGACTTAGCTTCTCATTCATGTAAGATTAATTCACGGATTTTAGTAAACGTCTTTTGTTGTTCATACTGACCTAGGATGAGGTAAATTCTGGCGTAGTACAGTGAGGTGGAGTGGAGTACAGTGCAGTAGTAGAATGGGTGGACCTCAGATACACATGATAGCTTAGGCACTACCTGCATTTTCAAGCCTTCTCCTCTTGGGAAACTGTCTTAATTTCTGAAACTCAGTTTCCTGAGGAGTAAGAATGTTTGTGTTTGGAAATGCAGAACAGAATTGAGGTACCGCAGGAGTTCAGTAAATGTTGGCCTCCCTTGGTGGCTGCTTAGGAGGAACATAAGGAAGTGGAAATCTTGGTCCTAGTCCTTAGGAGTTCACAATCCAGTTGGGGAACTGAGATTCAGACTCTACATAAAAACACCAAGAAGAAGCCTCTGAAAGAAATCAACAAAACCTCAGTTATGTCATTCAGTTCTTGCACTACCATCAGTTCTGGAAAAAAGAGATGGATTTTCTTAGAGAGTGTTTACACTTGATGTAGGGAAGTCTTTCTGCAAACCAACAACCCTCCTCAGCTGGGCATGGTGGCGCATGCCTGTAATCCCAGCGGCTTGGGAGGCGGAGCCAGGAGGATCGAAAATTCCAGACAAGAGGCAGTCTGTGTAACTTAGCGAGACCCTGTCTCAGAATGTGAAGAAAAAAATAAAAGGGCTGGGGGTGCATCTCAGTGGTCCAGCATTTGCAAAGCATGCAGGCGTGAGGCCCCGGGATCAACCCTCAGTACCAAAAAAAAAAAAAAAAAAAACCCTTCTCCTTGGGGGAAATCAAATGGTTGAATTTCAAATTAGGCTAAAACACACACACACACACACACACACACACACACACACACAGTACAGGGACTACAGAGTTTAGGGCTCTAATAGGATATGCTTCTGAAAGTTATGCAAATGCTTTATCCATTTGGTGATGTCTCATAGAGCATGTTATTTCCAATGTTTGCAAATAACAACTTGAATCAAAATCCGTTTAAAGAAGTTGTACTTTATTTATTTACTTGTTTACTTATTTGTTTACATCTTTTAGTACTCAGAGGTTGAACCCAGGCCCTCATGTATGCATAACAAATGCTCTGACATTGAACTCTACTCCGAGGCACTATTTATTTATTTATTTATTTATTTATTTTGAGACAATGATGTGTTAATTATGCATGTTGCCTCTGGCCTTGAACTTGTGATCTGCTCTGCCTCCCCAGTCACTGAGAATCCAGGCATGCATGAGATTCCAGGCATGCTCTACCACGCCTGGCTCAAAGGATTCTACTTAATGTGTATGCACCTAAAAGCAATTTCTTCATCATATATGATATTGAAAGGACTTAAAACCTTCCTCGTATTGACTGGCAGTTATATAAATTTCTTGAGGTTACTTCCCAAGCAGGTCATGGCAGAAGAGTGTCCATATGTCATTGAGTGGTACTTGGTGAATGCAGGCATAACCTCTAGCAGGAGCCTCTTTCAGAAGGTTAGGTGCCGTTGAGTCGGTATCCGACTCATAGTGACCCTCACAGGGTTTTCAATGGCTGAGTGCTTCGGGATTGCCTTGGGAGTGGATTGCCAGGTCCTTCTCCCATTTTTGCGGTGCTGGGAATTGAACTCGGGACCTCAGAGACTGCAGCGCAGCGCTCTACCAACTGAGCTAAATCCCAGCCCCTCTTTCAGAAGGAGTTATTTAAAATCTTCACTGGTTTTATGTCAGCAGGTTCAGTGAAAAGCAAGGGTTTTTGAAGCTAAGGAGACTTAGTTCTAATCCATACACCTTGGAATGAGGTGTTCAAAATTTGCTGAAATGCTAGTGGTCAGGATTGTATGGTGGATATAGAATCTTGTGAGAGGAAAGTTTGAGACCTTTCCCTTCTTGTGTTAACTGCTAAAGCATCTCTGTTGATGAAAATTGTCCCAATGTAGAAAGTAGTATGAGTCAGTCCACCCAGGGCAATTGCTAGAAGGTGGACTCCAGCCCCACATTAGTCCTCAGTGATCTAGGAAAGGAGATGGTTCTGGCCATCGGCTGGTGGAAGAATACACAGTCTGAAGCATGAATCTCAAGGAGTGATGGAGTGTTTACAGAGTCAGGGATGGGGGTTCCTAGTCACTCCTCCCTGGGAGAAGCAATTAACAAGGTAATCAGTAATGGGACTGGCACTTGAACATAGGTCTTGTTATGTCTGTCCCTCTGATTCTCTCTCCAGTCTGACCATCTCCAGTGGGATGATGTGTGCATGAACCTAGCAGAAAGAGATGGGAGTAGCTGATTTGCCTGAGCTTTCAAGTGATGCAGGACTGCCCAAGCTGAAGGGTCAGCAGACACTATGCTTAACCCCTGCACAACTCAATTGAGGTGCCTACTAGGTGTTCCTGTGTCTCTTTTATATTTTCTTGAGTGGATCATGGCAAACATTTGCCCCCTCCCTTGATCTTTTTCCCTGTGCTAGAGGGTTGTGAAGGGTGAAATGCAGACTTCAATAGGGCATTTTTCACAGCCATGATTCCATGGCTCCATTATTTTTACATGCATTGGAGAAATTCTGCTTTGCATTTATAAATACTTTGTCTTTAGGTATTCCAACCAGCTGCTCTTTACAATGGCAGCTCAAAAAGGAAGAAGTTGTGGGGTAGGAGAACAACTACAAAAACATTCTTTATTCTATAAAGACAAAAATATATGGTGGAGAACATACTATGGGAAAAGAGTGAGATGCAGAGCAGGGAAATTCATCTCAAGACTTCCTTCTCCAATTTTTAAGTCACCTCCTTCTGTTCAGTCCTCTTGTCCATTGTTCTGCCCAGCTGAAGTGCCTTTACCTTTAACCAGTGCCCTGCTATGCTCCAGGCCCCACCACTTTCCTCCTCATCTTATGTTGAAAAGTTGCCTTTCTGCCTTGCAAGGTGAGTATTTGGCTATTTTGATAACTGATTTACCCATCCATTAAACAATTCATCAGCAATTCCGTGTAGGTGTACTCAAGATGTTAAGGGTAAAAAGATTAGATGGACAGACATAGCTCAAGTTTCCTTCATGAAATAAATTAAAATATAGCCAGAGTTGCAGAAAAATAAATCAGAATACTCCAGTATTAGAGAGAAAAATTTCAGTGATATAAAGCAGCACGGAGTATAACAAAAGTATATATTTTGAAAAAGGAAAAGAAAAAAACTGCTGGCACTTATGCTGTAAGCACTAGGATGCAGGTATTCGTGCATCTGCCCTTTGTATGATTAGAGCCTTCTTCTCCTTCAGAAATTTGTTCATGTGTAAGCTCCTTGAGGAAGACCTTGACTCACCCTGCCCCTCCTCTATGTGACCAGAATCACAGCTTTGTCACATTATGCTGTAATTGTGAATTCATTCCCTTTCACCCCAGTAGATGGCAAGCACCAGGAAGTGGGGGACAATATCCTGTCTTCCTACATTGTCCAGGTTTGTCTCCAGCCCAGCTGAGGGTTGCCAACCCTGCTGAGGTCAAGGAGCTTCACCACGACACCACTGATCACCTGGGACACTCAAGTTTAGGGCAAGAGCTGGCTGGTGGTGCCAAAAGAAGGGCTTTGGGAGGCCTTCTTATAACTAATGATACAACAGTTTATTCAGCTGCTCCTGTAAAGGAGAGTGAAGGATTACCTGAGTGGAGTGTCACAGCTCCCAGGCTAGCAGCACAGGATGCTACAGCTCACAGCAGTGTTACAGCTCTAAGGAAAAGTGCCAAGCATCTCTGCTGTTCTCATTAATGGCACCAATGTTCCGCTGATATTGCCTCTCCCAATTCACCTTTCCTACTCTCTTCCTCCCCAGGCAGGGGAGGCATTGGAGACCATTTTGTGTCTTGTTCGAAGCCTTTGGATCTTTGGAGCCTCTGATCTTGATTGAAGGCTTGCTTGGAGTTCAGCTTAATTGAAGGTCCATCACAGGAATAGGGTGCACCAGGACAAGGTGATGGGGTGCAGGTAACACATGGAGACAAGAGGTTGAAAGGGGTGGCCAGTGGCCTGTTTAGATACCTTTTGGGTGTGTGCTGGGAGTAACCAATCAGGATGCATTCCCTGACAGGTATGACAGTTTACCTGCCATACCCGCCAGGTGGGGCAGGTATTCAAAAGAGGGTTTGGAAAAGTGCAGGTTTGATTGGGAGAAAAGCCACGGGCCAGGCCAATCATGCGTGTCCCCTTACTGACCTATCAGGGAGCTCCTGGTGGCCAATCAAGGTGGAGATGGCTGCTTCAGAGATGGCTTGGTCAGTCAGTGGCCATCTTGGCTGACACAATGGGAGGGGTAGGAGTAAAGGACCAGGATGTAGGCCAAGGGCCACTGGCCCTGGAGGATACATGACAGTCCTCCAGGATGCCTACATAGACCCTGGCTGATGGAGACCATTGGGGTCCTCTCTAGGAATCCCCAACACTACATCATCTATGCCTAACTTGAGTCTGGTGCACATCAAGCTCTAAAAGATGGGTGGATGGATGGATGAAATGAGGGATGGGTACCTGAATGAATGAATAGAGGGATGGAATACTATTGGACCATTAAAGGAAAAAGAGAAAAGGATGAGAACATAGAATTAGGAAAATAAGAGGTGGCTTCTAGGAATTACACCTATAGCTGAACCACCCTAGCGTGCCATCTCTTCACATCTCAGCAACTAAGTATGGTCAGGCCTGGTTAGTATTTGCATGGGAGACCGCCTGGGAATACCAAGTGCCATGCACTTGGGAGAAGGAATCTGCAATCTAGTCCCATAACAATCAAGTACTGAAAACCCTATGAATAGCAGACAAGCACAACAATGTAAGAATTGCAGAAGGGCTGGGTGTGTGGAAAGGATGTTGACAGGAAGTCATGTGAACTATTGAAAATAGAAGGTGAAACCAGTTGTGGAGGGTCTTTCATGTCAGGTTAAGGCCGAAAGCTTCATGATTTTTCATCCATGATGGAAATTAAGTTGTTGTTTTAGGTGTTGTTGTTACGTGTTGTCCATTCAAGTCTGACTCATAGAGACCCTATGTATAACAGAAAGAAACACTACCCAACACCATGCCATGCCTGGCAGTATGTCATTGCTTCCCTTCTATTGGTTGGGGTTTCAATGCCTGAATGCTGCAGGAGTGGGATACCGCATCCTTCTCCAATTTTTATGGTGCTGGGGGTTGAAGCCAGGGCCTCAAAGATCTTAGAGCAGCACTCTGCCAAATGAGCTAACCCAAACTCTTTTGTTACTAAAGTAGCTTCTGTTCTGCATTTGTGTAAGTTAGCCTTATGTAAAGGGTTGTTTGACATTTTTTGTTGTTTTTTGTTTTTCTTTTTTGCTACTCCTCAAGCCAGAAGCCACACTTTTTTGATGCAACACTCAAAAATGGAGTCTGCACTATTCCCCAAGGCCCAGCATGAGTTACAAATAAGTGCTAATCTACAACAGGGAATATCACTAGTGAGTTCTACATGAGACTCTCTTACAAAGCAACATGTGTGGACAGAGATTTCAGGCCTTTTGCTTGCTCAAAAATTAAATATTTTCAATATTATGAGATATTTTAATATCTGATGATGAATTCTTGAGAAAGAATAAAACAACATTAAATATTAAATGAGGCCCTTTTGACAATCATATATTATTTATGTAATTGTATTTTATTTTTGGTAGAGTGTTGGATTTCTTCTTCCTCAAGTATTCTTATTTCATTAGGATTTTTTAAGTGTATTATTTATTTTAATTGCCATAAGCCAGTTTCTTAGACAATACTCTGTGCCATGTAAACAGTATTTTAGATAAAAGTTGTGATCCAGAATTATCCAGTTGCAAGGACACAGAGATATGAGTTGTCTCTGACGTGCTGGGGAGCAAATATATTTAGCACAAACATATTTAGAATAAAAGGAGGGATAGGAAAAGAAGTCACCTAGACAGCAGTGTTGGAGGAGGGAGGAGATGGCTATAGTCTGAAGAGGAGCAGGATTGGGGGTTTATAGGTCTGGTAGGAACTGAACCTGATGTGGGAAAGTTTCTTTGGAGGAAAAAAGGAGATACTGCCACAGCCAATTCTAACCATATTGTCTGACAAAGTCCAGATATGGGGAAGAGGGGTTCTAGGAACTCATCTTCCAAGAAATGGATGGGGATGGAAAAAATAAATATGTGCTTTTTGCTTTCTAGAAATAGGATTACTACTTATTATTATTATGAACATAATTACTTCATGTTTAGGACTAATAACTCATAACTAATATTGTATTAAACTCTAATGAAACAAATGCTGAAAGAATGAAATGACTGAGAAAATTTGTAAATGAATTAGAAGTAATGACCACCAATTGTAAGGGTTATATGGATAATATTCTAGTTGAAGCTCATCAGCAATTTCTACCCTGGAATTCAAGTGTTAAGTAACTTATGCTTCAGCTGCAGCAGGCTGAGTTGTTAGCCCCTACTTGGACTAAAGTGGCCCCACCTATGATAGCTAAGGTTTACAAAGAAAGTATAGAACAATCAAAAGAATACCCAGGCCTCTTCCCACAGCACAAAAGCCTCCTTGACAATTTAACATGGAGGTGCTTATCTGTCCAAAGGCCGACCTTGGCTCCCAGCTGGGGAAAAGAATGGAAAAACAACATGGGGAGGTGCTTATCTACACACCTTGGTTCCCAGTTAGAGAAAAAGAGTACAGGCTGTTGTTCAATAAGGATAGAGTTCAAATACCCTATTATAGTTTATCATTTATGAAAAGCCTAAAAAGAAAGAAACCTTCCAAGTGTTTGGTGTCTAGAGATAGTAAAGTTTGTGTTTTGAACTATGGGTTGTTATGATTAACAGGTGCTTATGAAACTTTGTTTCATGAATAACTGCATGTGCTATTCTTACTGCTTACATGACCTAAGCCTAAAAAATTGTATAAAACATTGAGTTTCCTGAAAAATAAATGGAACAGATTCACATAGTGTCTGAGCTACTGTGTCTGTCACCCATCGCCGACTCCTCATCTGCCTTCAGGAACCCCTGGATCCTAGGCTGCAGCTGGACGCAGCAAGATACAGTGAGTTCCAAGGGCAATTGGTATCTGGAATGTTCCTCAAAAATATTCTGAGGTTGGAGCTTATTTATTCTTGGTGTTTGGGCGCCTTGCCTCTGATATCTTGGGACACTGGGGCTCTGAATCTTAAAAGCGAGTTTGCTGTTGAGAGGGGGCCTTAAATGGGCTCTCTTTGTTCTCCCATTCCTGACTTTGGTTTTATAGGAAGTGAGGTGGAGTTCTTGTCTCTGCTTCCTTCCTGCTGAGGAGGTCCATAGATACCTTCAGGCATGGAAGCCAAGTGTTGACTCCTTGGAGTCAGCAAGAGAAATCAGGTCACATCTGGGGTTGAAATTTTCATTGCTTGTGCTTGAATGAAGCAGCTCAGAAATGGAATTAGGTAGGACAGAATCATTAGCCAGAAATGGAAGTAGGAGAAGGAGTAGGATTATGAGGAGGAGGCCCAGTAAAGGATGAAGCCATTGCTTCCAGGAGGAAGTTAGGCAAGAGTCAGAATCAGAACATTCATGGTGTTGGGGTCCATCAGGCATGCCACTCTGTCCTAGCTAATCCTGTTTTGTTAATGGTGCAACACCATCTCTCTCTTAAAAGCGTACAAATTCACCCTTTGGCTACAGGTAGGAGATCTAATCCTCTCCTGTTTTATAGGACTATGGCAACCAGGGAGTCAATATGATCCTGGATGTAGTCTGTTGATTGAAATTTCTTATTCACAACAGTAGTGAGTTCCTGTGAAAGCTGGGTTACCCCTGACATAGCCACTCCCAATCCAGATGTTCTGGTACTAACACCACCTATGATGCCAAGGGCTCCTACTAGGGGTAAGAGCTGAAATGCCTTTTTTTCTAGAAGGGGCTGGCAGAGATATGAGGAATGGGGTGTCAAGAGGGGTGGTTTGATGTTAGGGGATAGATAAACTGGTGTGCAGACCCCATTCCAATTAGTGGGAAAGCATAGGAAGTCATTGGAGACACAGATCAGGAATACTCCAGCTTTGGCTTCTGTTCAAGGGGAGGAATAAATTTGTCAGGCTAGTTTCCCAGAGGGTTGGTCAGAGAGAGATGCAGTCTTGGCAAATTCAGTAAATTCAAAGAAGGATCCAGTATCCTACGGTGGGTGCTGCTAGGAGGAAAGGGATATAGGTTCCCAGATATTTGGGGCATTTTTGTATATAGGCAATAAGTATGTTGACCTACTGATGTGATAAAGAGATGGAAAGGGTAGCTGGCTGTCTCTGAGTATTAGGCGGTACTTTTATAAAGGACCTTTTATAAAAATTGTGACTGTGGCCTTGAAAGTTAGCTATCCCAGCAATCGGCCCCTGTTGGCTTGATTTGGATTGAATCTATGGATGAGGGTTCTGTCGATCTTCTTTGTGCCCCACAGCTTGGGGAAGCAGGAAGAGAAACATGTAAGGGCTCTTAGAGTGATAGTAACATTGCAATGGTGAGAGGAACTGCCCTTACAAAGTCCCTTTTAGAAAAGTGGGCTGGTAGATGCATAAAGGGGTTGAGATGAGGGATAATCCTGGTGTGTTCGCCACTTTAGGTGTGTCTGGCTCTGTTTAAAGAAGAACCTTAGAAGGTTTATAGTATCTTTGAATGTTGAGGTGGCCATGTTGTTTCCTGGAGAGAATAAATCCAAGAGGTTTCGTGTCTCTGCAATGAAGGATTGAATTTTAAAGTGCTACTGAGCACTTTCCATAATTTCCCTTTCCCTTCCCCCCTTCTACAACATTCGCCTTCCCCTCCGCTAGTCCATTCCTTCATTCATTCTATTCTGCTTGTATTTTCTCTTCCTACCTAATCTCATGCTAAGACTATACACTGCCAGAGCCTAGTGCCTCAATATTACCGCAGAGTAGCAGGCAGCTTCTCCTACAGCAACCTAAAAGGGAATGTTAAGCATGTTACCACAGCAGCTTTGAAGTACACATGTAACTCAAAAGTCTAGTCATGCATAACTGTCGACACTGTGGTATTCTGAAGCTCAGTGCTTACAGAAGCTGAGGTCAGCTGGATGCTCCTATCTACAGTAGGGAATCTTCCACCAACAGTTTCCTCAGTGTTCCTCTTTGGCCTTAACAAGATAATGAAGCACTTGGGAGCAAATATACAGCCTAACAGACCATAGCTGGAGGCCAAGATGGCAAATATTTCCACAGCCACTTTGAACTTGCCTTTGGTGCTCAGGTAAGCAGGGACAAAGGAGATCCAGACAATGAAAAAGACCAGTATCCCGAAAGTGATGCATTTTCCTTCGTAGTAATTGTCTGGCAACTGGCGAGCCACAAAGGTAGTAAAAAAGCACAGTAAAGCCAGGAAGACGTCAATCCCAAACATGAGGCAAAAAAACTCTATAGAACCCTCATTGCACTCCAGAATGACCTTGGTATTTTGAAATTCCATGTTCTTGTACACACTTGGAGGTTTCAACAGCAAGTAAGCTGTGCATATGCCAGCTTCAACTAGAACGGAGGTTAACACAATGATTTTGCGAATAATGGGGTGCATGGATATAAGTCTGGTTTTGGATATGGAAATTCTGTAGGCAAAAAA